>BMAV01004199.1:641686-661615 GCA_019973955.1 Trichonephila inaurata madagascariensis
GAACATTTGCCAAACGTGTTTCCTCTGTATAGTAGATATCTGGTAAGAACGGATTTTGCGAAAATATCCACTCAAGGGCAATTACGAGGAGGAGGGTGGGGGGGGGGGCTTTTAAATAAAAAAAAAATTCTTTCGAAATATATTTTTTATATATGTAATCATTTATCACTTACAATAAGATATTGTGACGGGGCTTTATCGCGACTTCCACTAATTGTCTTCTTGGGATTTCTTTGGGGCCAGAATGGCAATTCATCCCAGCCAACTCAAGAAGAGAACGTGTTTAGGCAAATTAGGAATTATATATATTGGAATGTTAGCCTTCGTGATGATCGCTAAGTGGAGAAGTAATGCTAGAAGTGATCGCTAAGTGAAGCTCTGAGTGCTAAGTCAACTAAACTAAGTGAAGTGAGATAAAGTTCTAGAAGAAAAATCTTAATTCGGTGCGTCGTCTAGTAATGCCAGTCTAGTTGAATTACAAGTGGCTCCGAGACAAGGGGAACATTGCCTTGGCCAGAGCAAGTCAGAATAAAAGTTAGCTTGAAGATTTATGGACCGTAGCTGTGCATGAAAGGAATTAGCGGTAAGCTTATCCAATTAAACTTTAAGGGTAGAGCAGTTAAAATTAAGATAGGAATTAACCTATAAAGATAGATTCACACACACACAGTGTTAATTGCGCTATTTATCAGTAATACGTGTTGCGTCTCTACTCACTCTTAATCATCATTCTCTTAGACTAGTATTGTCGTTGTATTTTATATAAACTAAGATCATAATAAACTGATTTTAGTATGGCAGAATTTAGTGGTTCTTCTTTCCTTCCCTTAGACATAGGTCGCTTGAATAGTGGAAAAAGGGTATCCCCAACGGAGGGGACACCACAATATTAAATTGTGTAATTAAGGTATCCGACTACGTTCGGAACCGTGATTTTAAAAAGGAGCATAAATGAATAATTTTCATCATATTTAGTGTTACTTAGATTAGAATACATGTGTAAAATTGTTTCAAGGACATTTTGACAAAAAACAATTATTCGGCTAAAAATTAACTTAGAATAACCTTTTTTTCAAAATGTTCTGCTTTTGTGAAAAATGCTTATATTATAATAATATTTTGCCTGTGTATAGCGTTGACCTCTGTACAGAGGCTCAACTATGATTTTTGAAAAATTCCCATTATTTTCAGAGTTACAACGATTTGAAATAATTATCGGCGTTTTTTTCTTAAGATTGTTCCCCTCTGTTGTCGTAAAACATGGATAAACCCACTTCTAAGTTATATATTTCAAAAATTCTAGTTGAGCCTCTGTACAGAGGTCTGAGCTATGTACAGTCAAAATATTACTATAATAGAAGCATTTTTCACAAAAGGAAAATATTTTGAAAATGAGTCATTCTATGTTTATTTTTTGTCAAAATATTGTACTTAAATAATTTTTTATTGTAATACTATTCTAAAAACAATTTTATATACATTTTTTAATCTAAGTGACACTAAATATCATAAATATTATCCATTTATACGCCTTTGCAAAATCACGGTTTCGAACGTAGTCGGATACCTTAAACATTTTTCTTTGTACTTTTAAATATAGTATTAAAGCTAACCTAGTAAAAACCAAAGAGACTTAAAGGCTAAAGGCAAAATATTAGATTATGTTAGAAGATTCAGAGTAGGCGTTGTAAATAAACTTGAATAGTTGAATATTGTATAACACCCACACTACTTACATTTTGTGTGATTAGCTGAAAAATATTTAAATAATTGAATTAACATGAAATCATTGATTATGAAATGTAATACTCCATCCTTCTGAATTATATTCAATATATAGGAATTATAAATAATGTATGTAAAAGAGAATGCATTTGAAAAATAGGGTTTTGAAATAAAGAATTACATTATTACACTCTCGGTGTGTAGTTTCACACATTCTCTCTCTCTCTCTCAGATAGTTAAAAATATATTTTAATTCCTACGCATCATTTTTTTTACCAATTCCAGAATTCTGAATTTTAGTATCAATTTTTTACTGACTGTTCATCAATGCAAATTAAATTCTATTTGAACTCATAAATATATTTTAAACTCGTCATTTTATACGTTTTAAGATACTCCTATTATATAAATCTCAAATACAGACACATATTTTTTAAAAACAACAATCATTTTTTAATCAATTATCACATAAATTTTTTAGTGCACCTCTAGAAAAGAAGTATGTAAAATTATATTGTAATTTTGTATGAATTATTTAAATACATTATTAGATTAATACTCCCGTTTATCGTGTGTTTTGAATTAATAGAAATAATTCTAATTCGAAAAATTATCGATTTTTTTCTCAAATCATTTATATTTCAATAAAATTTGAATGCTTCAAATTTCGTTTGTAAAAAAAAAAAAAAATACAACGTAAATTTTCATCTGTTCATATTTTCCTTCCATATTTTGTTAATTTAAAATAATAACATGCAGACTTTTCTAACTTTTGAAAATGTCTTACATAATTTATTAACACTAATGCAAAAAGAAAAATTGAACATTAATCTTCCAAAAACTTACTCTTCAAGAATCCCGATTCTAAATTTATTTCAACTGAATAATCCAGATTTAAAAAGGTAAGAGAAATTACACACGATCATCTTAACGTTGGGAATTAAAAAGTTATTAAAAAAAATTATTCGTTAGAATACAAAGTAATTAGGAAGCAAAAGTTTGGCAAGAGACAACATAATATATATATAGAGAGAGAGAGAGATCGAGAAAAAACCCTTCCCCAAAGCAGCCATAAGAGAATCAAAACTGACTAAAGAGCGGGTTCAAAGAGCTTCCAAGAGCCGCATTTCATGCTTTATGATCAAGTAAGCGTTATTCTGTAGAATACCTAGCTAAATCTTAGAATTCAATAATTTTATCTGCTTTAACTAACTTGTCCAGTTATTTCATGAAATAACTCATTATTGTACCAAATAACGGATTTCACACTTCAACGGTGACATATATACTCGTATATATATATATATATAGAAATCCACGGAAATTCTAGTACATTAGTACAATTTACTATAGATCTTTAAATAGCCTATTTGCACTGCACACAGATATGAGTTGTTGCTGCAATATCCTTGTCCTATTTGGCTATTCATTTGGATTATATCACGCCGTATAAGTCAAAGACGATTTCATAGACTGTTTATCGAACATATATTGATTTTACATTTATGTCATATAGAAAGGCAGAGTAGAATATTTCAGTTAGGTTGTCATCGCTTTGACCTTTAACCACTGATTTACGGAGCTAAATCACGATCAATTCGTAAACATAACCCATTAAGTGAATGTGATCGGATTGCAAATAGGCTTTACTGGCCAGATTCGAAGCTATAACAATAGATAGTGATTAGTATGACTTATTTGTACTCTTCTTACGTTCGCTTAAAGCTTCTGTACATGTCACCACTTGGCTTTTGAATTATGATGTAGTTATGATGTATAACTTAAGTAGCAAAAAGTTGAATAGTGTGTTTTATGAAGTAGATAATATTTATTGAAGATTGTTGTGGTTATCTTTGTATCATTTGTCTCGCATCTAAGTCGAAAATTCACCATTAAACTATGCCTAATTTCTTTCTAGATTGATATTCTTGACTGCCGAAGATATTAGTATACCTCATTCCAAAAATTTCATAGTTCTGAACTAAAATGCAATATCTTAATTTAAATATTATTAGTAAACTAAAGATACAAGGTATTTACTTATTATATATATATTGTCGACCAATTTCACCAAATCAAAAGACAGTGCCCTATGTGATATACAACCAATACTGGAAACGGTTCCCACGCATGCTCTAAAACAATAACAACAATACTAGCACTTGGCAACATTTTTCGAATTGGCCATGTCTTTTCGACTGGCGATATTGGTTTGGGATATAATACATACAGGTATAAGACAAAATAATAGAAACATCCATTTAAACGCGAGTCGTCCTTCGACCGTCCAATAAAAGGAAATCACGTGTCACAACAGAGTACCACCTAGTGACAGCTAAAACGAAGGTATCAGTCAATCATTTGACAGTGTGAGAGTTACATGAGAAAATTATGTTTATAGCAAAGCATGATTATGTCCGACCTCTCCGACGTGAAAAGAGGAATGATAATTGGGGAGTTCACCTCGCTGGAGCGTCAGTGTCCAGAACAGCCAACCTTGTAGATGTTTCAAGGACCACTGTGTCGTAATTTATAAAAACCTACACAATCATGGGTAAGGTGTCTTCTGTGAAGCACAGCAGTGGCAGAAAGCCGAAGTTGAAGGACCGTGAGAGACACCCGAGGACAGTCACCCGAAAACTCAGCATTACACTATTGCAGAAGATAATTTCCCGAGATGAATACCCACCTTCAACACCCCGTATCCATGAAAACTATTCAGAGGGAGCTGCATGTGGCGAACATTCATGGCAGAGTAGCTATTCCAAAACCGTTAGTTTCGACATCGAATTAATTCTATGAAGAGTCTATAGTGGAGCCAAGATCATCTTAACTGGGCACAATTTCAATTAGAACATGTCATTTAGTCTGATGAATCCTTATTTACACTATTCTAGACCACTGGACGAGTGTTTGTCTGTTAAACACCTGCAGAATCATTTCATATATAATGCCTGGTTCCAACCGCGAAATATAGAGAAGGTTCTGTGATGGTTTGACGCACAGTATCTTCACGTGGTTGGGGCCTCTCGTTGTTCTTGAGGGAGATGATCACAGGCGAACATTATCGAAGATCATCACACCCTGTGCCTCAGACTCTCTTTCCGGGAGAACGTCTTGTTTGCCAAGATGACAACACCTCTTTTCACACGCTTCGCTGAGATCAAACATGATTACATGAGCATGATGATTAAGTGGAGCATCTAAAGAAGTCTCCCTAGTCACTTGATTTAAGCTTCCTTGAATGTTTATGGTGTCTTTTTGAGAACAAAATCTGTGCTCGGTATCCTCCTCCACGTATACGATTTGGACTACAGAGGGCTCTGCACAAGGGACGAGTGTGAATCCCGATGAACTTTGATCAAGACCTTTATTTATGAATCCCAAGTCAAATGAAAGCTGTATGTCAGGCCAAAGGTGGCCACTTCCTTACTACTTACTTCCGTATTTCATTTTTTCTCACCTGCATTCCTATTACTTTTCCTATACCTGTTAGTACTAAATATGATTTTGAATATTATTTATATTTCTTATTTCGAACTTTTTAATTCTTTTTAGTTTTAGATTAATGGAACTTTTTGTGTGCTAGATAAAAAAAAAAACCTTACTTTTGATTTTTCACTAAGTATATATCAATATGTTGTATTATATTTTAATCTTCTTAATTAATGTTTGATTGTTTGTTTCTTTTTTTAATTTATATTTTAAAATTGCCTAACATTCCGTTATTATTCAGGTTTAAGCTGAAAGTCATATCTAAACAAATATTGTTTATAAAAATGGTTTTTTTATTCTCACTTTAAATTAGGTGATATGAACTGTACCAAAGAATACTTGAGAATATTATTTTTAATTCAGTGTACATTGTAATAATCACACCCGAGTTCCTCAAAATTAAACACTCTGCTGCTAAACGTAACGATCTCAAAGAAGGTCAACTTAAGTCTAAATAACTTTAAATCAAATTGATAATCATGTTCAGTCAGAATTTTGAGAAGTACTGCAACTGAATGCCACTGTATCATTCTTAAAATAATTTTTCAAATCATACACTAACTAGAAGTAAATTTGCGTAAAAATACGTACTCTTCCACAAGGCTCATAGGATGTTAAAGTTTAGTATAGAAAAAAGTCACCTGCTGCATTTTCTACAATTTTTTTTATACAATATCCAAAATACATGGAATGTTCAAATGAAATGGTACAGAACGACATTTTAGGTATGAATAAAGACTTTACTCAAAGAATACACCATAGGCTTGAGCACAATGATCCCATTAATTAATGGGCCGAATGATCCCTTAGTTCCAGAGTTTCTGTGGACATGAAGACACCCAGTCCTTCACAGCGTCCTTGAGTTCATTATCCAACTTGAAGAGTTTCCCTTTCAGATCGTTTTCAGGGGATAAAGCACATAGAAATTGCAGTGCGAGGCTAATTATCAAGCTGCTTCCTCTTGAAATTAGCCAGTTCAGCATGGGTGGCCCTGGAGACGTGTGTATGCGCGTTATCATGGAGAAAAGCCATACCCTCCATGGCGATAAATACCGGCCGGTTTAACATCTTTGGCAGTCAGAAATCGGATAACGCCTCGTTGCTCCTCAAGCAGAATTTTGTAATGTGGACACCATCATGTCCTCACACACCTTCCCACTTCAATTGGGTAGGGCTTTTTAGAAAATCCGTCGCATTTTAGAGCTCCTGCGCATGCTCTGATCCACGCCGAAGTCCCCATTCGAATCCGTCGATGTCTTGCCACGTTCTCCCACAGTGGCATATGTAAATACCAGTACGTCAACAATTATGCTGTTACCACGTTTCGTACATTTTCATTTGAACACCTCTTATAAGTTCGTAAATAGCGAATGCCCTATATGGTTGTTAACGTAAATGACTATTAAAGTAGAACACAAGGACCAATGGCATCAAACCTCGTAGTTTTGTTTCCCAGCCAAATATCGAAGACGTTGCAATTGTAAAAAACTAAATGATAAAACTTCCTTTTGCAAGCATCTTATCTGATAAATCAATTTGATTGCAAAATATTAAATCAATCTTTTTGCCTTACGTCCATTACTTCTTCATACATTAAATGTTTCTGAAAAAACAAAGAGCTGCTGGATTTTGACATTTTAAATTGAAATTTTCGAAACCTAGCGAAATTATTTATTTAAACCATATCCAGTATCAAATACGAAAGAGAACAAAATTTATCAAATGTTTTATCAAAATATCATTTTGTCTTTCGGATCCTAAAAGATACCATCAGAAGAAAACACGCCTTGTTTCATAATTTGTTTTCTAAATTTTTCGAAACAGAAGTATCATTTGAAATAAAATGTCGTTGAATATTTCCTTGAAAAGCTTTAATGTTTTCTCTTCAATCTCCATACTTTCAAAGAAGTCAATTTACTATTCCCGGAATTTTATTTGAATAGTCTGAAGTTAAAATAAAATGAAACTATTGCAAGTTTTTTTTTAAAAGAAAAATCTATTCTATGGATGTATAGGTAGACATAACAGCCCCGTTGCATAGATAAAAATCATTAAGCTTTTAATATGTACAAATATTTAAGTTACATTGTACAAAACATTTATTGTGCATGTTTTCTCAACTAACATGAAAGAACTGTTTTTTAAATATGTGTTTGTATGTCTTATTTAGAAGATTTCAAATAAGGTAAGCAAATATATGAGTGTGTATATTTCTATTATCTTTGCAAAATTTCATTTACAGCACATTCAAATTCTTATTTAAAATATGCAGATTGCTACAAAGCATATTTTCTTTAGCAAAGTTAGATTTTTAAAAGGTTAAATCTGTTCGTAAATTAATAATATATGTTAGATGAAAAATTGTTTAACAAAGAAATGTAAAAAAAATTAAGCATCATATATTAAACGTGGATAAGGAAATGGGCATTACCTTCTTTTTAAAAGTCAATGACTTCATTTCTCACCAGAATATTTAAATGCCAATAAAATGCTTAGATTTTTTTGCTCAAGTATATAATTTTTGCTCGTATTATTTATTGGATTATGAAAAAATAACCTTTCAGTTATTTTTTTCCAGATTTCAAATTTAATAAGCAGTGCACAAAACAATAATATAAGATAAGAAATTTTCCTTTCAAGTAGTGCAATTTATACCCGTTTAAAATTTGAAAAAAGTATTTTCAGTTGCATATAGATAAGAAATTAAAAATGTTAATTTTATTTTTATGTAAGTTTTATAAAATGTAAATGTAAAAACTGAAATTTGAAATTAATAAAATCATAATTTGAAATAAAACAGAACACTGTAGCATAACAAATCACTGAAGTCAAAATAAAGTATAAAAAAATTATGTTTTATTAATCATATTGGCTTAGTAATTTTATTGTACAACAGTAGATAGTTTGGGCTTCATATCCTTCGCTGCAGAAAGGGTATTTTGGCCAGAAAGTGATTGCGAGCAATAAGTAAATATTCCTTTCAATAATGCATATAAGGTTCACTTTATATCGATGAAATAATTGTAATCGTTTTGCTTACGTTTATTTGTGAAAACGAAAGTTGGTATCAATGAAGAACAGAAATGGTTATAAAATTGAACTGTATTACGATGCCGCGTTATGAATAAATGTTTATGTGTTTAATTATAGTACTTTTATTCGCATACTAAAATCATTCACGTTGATTCTAAATCAACCTTATATGCAATAGCTAATGTGACCTTGATGAGAGATTTGGTGACAACAAAACAGGTGCCCTAAGATAGATCGAGAAGTTTCTAGGTTCATTATTTGAATAGATAACTCTAGATACCACACTAGAACGAGGGTGTCAAACTCAAAGGCTAACTTGGGCAAGCAAACAAGTTTTAACTTGAGGTATAGGCCGCGAGAAAACTCAATATTTATAGAAACGTAGTTTATTTTGAATAATGCATTATAATAAAAATATATAAAAGAAGAAAAATTTAGTTTGACATCTCTTCTCTGTTGCTATCTTTCCTACTTCAGCAGAAAATTTTTTATATTTTATTTTATATTGCTGTTTGCCGATATACTGGTCGGGCCTCAAGAATGTTCATTAAGGGTCACATGTAGCCCGCGGGCAGCGAGTTTGATACCCCTGCTCTAGAATATATTTCAGATCCTATACAAGAATTGCTGTGGCACCAAAAAAAAATTCAGTGTTAGTTTGGCAGGGAACATGGGCTTCATTTGCTTCATGTGATTTTGTTATTTCGAATTTCAAATGCTGTCTTCTGAGTTGTGTGACCTTTTAATTTGTGACACTGCAGATTTAAAAGTAAGTGTACTATTTTTTAATTGAAAATAAATCTGTTGTATTCACTTGAGACTGGGATAAAATCTCAATTGATTATAAAAGAATCTGCTTAATAATGTTATGGATTTATTTACATTTGAAAAATGTTTAACTACGCAACGGCACACAATTTTTGGTGCCTCAAAAGAGAATAGTGGATAAAATGATAAAATATGTAATGACTAAGTATGTAAGATTTTTTTCTTGGTAGGATAAATTTGATTTTTAATAGTACCAAACATTAACTGCATCTAAAGTGTGTCATATTAGTAACCAATAAGTCCTTTCCGAAGAAATATGAATTACCATTTATTTCTAATAAATATGTCAGATTTAGAACACTTGTTTGAACTAGATTTACCTTAAAATCCGGCGTATAACGCGCATTTTTAAAGCAAAAAATACAATCAAAATTTAAGGTTGCGTGTAATACGACGGGAATGAAAATGAGAGCTTTAAGGTATCCGACTACGTTCGGAACCATGATTTTAAAAAAGTGCATAAAGGTATAATTTTCAGGATATTTAGTGTCACTTAGATTAGAATACATGCATAAAATTGTTTTAAGAACATTATGACAAAAAAAATATAAATACAATATTTTGGCAAAAAATTAACTTAGAATAACCTTTTTTTCAAATGTTCTCCTTTTGTAAAAAATGCTTCTATTGTATTAATATTTTGCCTGTATATAGCTCAGACCCCTGTACAGAGACTCAACTATGTGAGCTTTAAAAAATTCACATTATTTTTAGAGTTAAAACAATTTGAAATAATTATCGGCGTATTTTCGTAAAATTTCAACCTTCTGTTTTCTTAAAACATGGATAAACCGACTTCCAAGTTATGCGTTTCAAAAATTCTAGTTGAGCCTCTGTACAGAGGTCTGAGCTATATATAGGCAAAATATTAATACAATAGAAGCATTTTATACAAAAGGATAACATTTGGAATAAAAGTTATTCTAAGTTAATTTTTTGACAAAATATTGTATTTAAATATTTTTTTTTGCCATAATGTCCTTAAAACAATTTTATACATGTAGTCTAATCTAAGTGACACTAAATATCATGAAAATTATCCATTTATGCGCTTTTTTAAAATCATGGTTCCGAACGTAGTCGGATGCCTTAAAAACAAAAAAAGATGAGCATAGAAAAAAATTAGACTTCTGTATTTATAGATATACTGTTAATTTTAATGAAATGACATTCCTTATTAACTTAATAGGTTATAGTTCAAAAATATACTACTTTTTTTTATAAATCTTGGAATAATACCTAGAATAAATGACTACAACACAAAAGATTTCGCACATACATTTCAGATTTCTTCGTAAAAAAGAGGGTGCGCATTATACGGCGAATATCCCTAAAAATTAAAATTTGCTGCTTGAAAGTATAGGTGCGTGTTATACGACGGTGCGCGTTATACGCCGAATTTTACGGCAGGTATACATAAGAAGTGGTTTAAATAACTGAATTTTGTTACTTGAATGATATATTTTTCGATGTATATTAGAAATAAAAAATCATCTTATAGAACATGTACACAATTTTCATGAATTATAGTAACTTTTACAATATTTAGAATTATTGATATTATTTTAAGAAAAATGGTTATGAAAAATATTACACCAATAAAAAAATAATTTAAAGAATAGAAGGAATTTTGCATCATTAAATAATGCAAAATATCGGAAAAAAATACGTTACAATACATTAAAAACTGGATAGAAGAATTTTCGAAAATTAACGCAATTAGAGTGATGAAGACAGTTTTCACCCGATTTTTTCGATTAAAAAAAATCAAATTAAATTTCTTCTGCAAATATTTGAGTTTTAAACAAGATTCTTCTTCACTAGAATGTCGGAAAGTATATATATATATATGTAATAATCCACTTTAGTACCCTTTTAAATAATCTCCTTTAAATAACTTTTAATTCTTTGTTTCAGGACTAACGCGTTAATCTTTATCGTAATCGAATAGTAACATTGCATCAGAAAACTCCCGCCCGTTTCTAACGAATCATGTCTACTGTTAGAAAGGAGTCACGCGACCTTCACAGCCGGTATAAAAGCGAAAGTTCTTTTGTGCTCACTATCTTTGTCTTCGTGCAGTGAAATGTTGCTGCTGCTTATAGCTTCTGCTTACTTAATTATTCTATATGATATTAAACTTCATATGCCTGTAACTAAGAATAAGAGAAGATTAACCCTCTCACCGCGTAGTGCTACGCGTGGTACGCCTATAGTTGCCCGTGGAAATCGTGGGATGCACAGAGAGAGGTTTAAAACTAATCCAGAGGAAGTTTTCTGTTAATTAAGAAACAAACAAAATAAATAACCATCGGCAAATCTGCCTACAAAAAACCAACTTATATAACTCTTGACCACACTACATATATATATTATTTAATGCAGAAATTTTGATTTTCTTATTTAACTAAAATAATCGGATGGTGGGAGATATTTAAATCACACAATAATTAATTTGTTATACTATGCATATAAATTATTTCTAAGAAAATATTTTATGTAAGACAATAAAGAAATAACTCTAGTTGTCTTTAGATTTCCTTAGGATACATGAATTAACCCGGCACTTCTCGCGCAGGGGTATGTCATACGCACCGTCTAACTGTTTCAACGCTCCTTCTAAACCTTTTTTGGAAAATGGATAGTTTCTTGTGTAGCTGACTTTAAGGTCATATCCTTTTAGGGGCCTTAGCTTGTATGCGAATTCTAAAAATATATTTTTCGATACTGCCTCTTCGGGTATGTCATACTCTAGTGCGTGAATCGCCGTTACAGTTCTGAATGCAGGAGCACGTTTTAAATCTTCCTTATGCTATGGCGTTCTTTTGTAGTTATGATGAAGAAATGTGATATTTAAGTAATTTAATTGATGCAGTATTTAATAGATATAATGCAACAGAATTTCAGATGAAAAAATTATCTTCGCGATTATGATGAAAAAGAATCAAATGGTGAAGTGTATAACATCAAGCATGATTTCTCCACTGAAATCGATCCAGATTTAGAAAAGGGAGACACTGTTGAAAATAAATGTTTTACATGTAGAGACACAAAAACATTTGGGAAGAAAGTAATTTTAAAGGAAACAACAGGTACATATCTTATCCACTTTTAGATGAACTTTTGAAGGGAAAAAAAGACTATTGATGGAACAATGAGAGAAAGTAAAAAAGAAATTTCAAAATTTTTGAATTTAAAGAATAGAGAATTTTACTTCTATATATTTAGTTTTAAAAAGATACTAATTAAAAAGAAAATATTTAGATCCAGTGGAAATATCGCATTTACTAATGACGAGATTAAAGAAATGTATAAACCATGTACTGAATGACCTTATAAAAAGAACACAGAAAACTAAATTTAAATGTGAAAAATGTAATATACATATTTTATTACCTACTTTTCTCTCTTTGTAACGTCTGTAGTCAAATTTTACGGTAAAAACAGAATGTAAGAGCCCTTGGGTATGAGATATCCTACGCGAGAGCTTCCGGTTGTTTTTTTTCGTGCGAGTGATGCCGGGTTAATAAACCTGATTAAGCACTGGTGTTCTCCAGAGATATAGGAACAACCATAGGAAAATTTATGAAATTGAAAACGAAGAAACGCAGACCAATATAAGTAAAAAAATAACAAATTGACCAAAATGGAAGACTATGAAATTTTCTAGATCTGTCACCGACTTAGGGTGGGGAGGTAGGATTAAGCTTGTTTTATCCGATTTCAGCTTTCCTTTTAAACAGAAAATTGATGCATAATCCTACGTGAAAAGTTGTAGAAAAGAAATAAATCAAGATTGAAAAAAGAATTAAACCTATTGCATATGTAATATTCATTAATCTGTTAAGCAATAAATTAAAAATGATGACTACTGTATAAATGGTTGAAACACAATTTAAATAAATAATTTATTGTGTCTTCTTTTATTTTACATAATATATACATACATATATATATATATATGGGCTATAATTCTCTACAAACAAGAGATAACATCCAAACAATAACATTCGAAAAACACATAGACAGTAGGAAAATCACACAATGAAGGACATATGAGTAATCGAGATTGAAAATTATAAAATGGATGCTGCAGTGATATAAACATTACTGACTTCGGACAGCTAATATATAAAATAATTTATATAAAAGTGGGGTTGAACATGTTTTTTGGACAGCGAACCTTTCCCCTTTTTATCTAAATAACACTGAGCAAAAACCAATAGAAAATAATGGATAGGAATATCTAAATCCATTATAAGATAGAGGTAACTTACCTAAAAATTGCACTTACAAATGCAAAGCCCACGCTAAATCTGAGTGCAATAAATAAGTTATTGCCAGATTCTAGACCCTAATGCAGATTTAAATCAAGTGAAGGGCTGAAATGTAGCACTTAACAAAAGTTTAAAAAGAATGGAAATAAAAATTAATAAGAGTTGCAAATTATAGCATAACTTTAATAACACTAGAGTATAAATATGAATAAAATAATAACAAGTAATTTTATCTAATATTAGATTATGGAGATAACTATAACTATATGAAATATTTAAGTTTATAGTAATAAACTATTATCAATCTCAGAATTTTAATTCCTAGCTATATATATATAACTTCTGCATTGAGTTTCAAACAGTTAATAAAATATTCACGAAATTTTAAAAAAAGAATTTAGAGAGAGAGACATATTCACAATTTTTCCATATTAGATTCCAAAACATATTTTCTTTTTCGTAAAGCAAACATGCAAAATTATAATTTATAACAACGTTCCTAGCTTTTTTCCTTTAAAACCTAAATCCTCTTTTAGCGTAATTTAACAACATTTTATTTGTCTAGTTTTAAATGAGTTTTCTCATTCATCTAAACAAGATATTAATGAAAGCATTCCATTTTCTTTTTAAGGAAATCAACTCGGTTTGTACAAATTATAAATTTTGTCACTAGAATTTTTAAAAAACGATATGCAAAAAGTAATAAAGAAAAAAAAATCACCGCTAATATTTTTATACAATAAATAGAGGATTAGGTGTATTTATTTTAATTAAAACATAATGAAGTGTGTGTGCTGGTATTTATTCAAGCAACTATATATCTCCATTTATTTATTAAATATATGCTACAGGCAACCATGTGTAGTACCTGTACGTTTCCTTTCTGTTCCCGCCCCCCCTTTTTTTGAAAGAAAAAGAGCATTATTTGGAGGTTTATTGAAATAATTTTCTTTTTTCTCTTTTACCATTATAATACTTGCATTAAAATGTAGCATAACTGAACAAGAAAGGTTTTCCCATGAGAATACGATATTGCTTTTTCAGATGGAATAAACTTTAACATTTAACGAAGTCTCGCTTGTACGGTTCACTAGTAATAAATCATACAGCGATTTGTAAGATAAAGCGCTTTGAAAACATATTTGACATAGGAATTATCCGTCTTTATAATGCTGATAAGAATTCGGTTTTCTATTATTGTGATGTTTTTCTAGATCCTCTGAGACAGGGAAAAACACATAAATAGTAAAACACAACGGAGTTCAATGGTGATATAAATAAGTTCAGCGCTTATTTCAATTTATGTGTGTTCTTTGCAATTTAACTTTTATATATTCTGGCACAGTATAAAATAATTTATTTTATCCTTTCCATTTTTATTTCGTTTTTGGAGTAAGACGAATTATAATGGAAAAGAGATATAAAAATGAATCCCAATGTTTCTTTCGGCTTATGTAAACATTTGGGTTTCTCGGATGTCATATTCTTTTATTATTATTTAGAAATGCATTTATTTCTCTGTATAAAAATAAGCTGAATTTATTTTCCTATTTTTTTAGCTTGGAAATTTGACTTAGTTCTAATAAAAAATCGTATGGAATTATATTCAAAATAGTACAATTCAAACTGTACTTCGTAATAAGAAAAAATTCTTATTGTAGATCATAACACAAATTAGGTTGAGAACATAGAAAAACAGAAATAATTTTTTATTTAAGTAAAATTTATATTATGTAAATTATCGAAAATTATAAATGCCAGATGGCAAACGATAATTGTATTGTCTAGCAAAAGCATTTGAGTGAACAAAATTAATCCTTACAGAAATTAAATTTCAAAAATATAAGAATGTGTTTCATTACTAACTCTCAGAAGGTAATTATCGGGATACTAAAAATATAAGCAATTGCAGACAAAAACAACACAATTGATTCCAATAAAATATTCTAAGAATGTATAGAAAAGAAATAATAGAAGCAAAAAAAAAGTATTAGAAATATGCTTTTGATTTCACATTTCATTTTCTAAATCAATTATTTTTCACAGATATAAAATTTCTACTCTAATAAAAACATAAACTACACTTTTAATCAGTATTAATTTCTCCTATTGAGAGCAGCAGTGGATTCAAGGAAGAGACAATGGATCTGCATCCTTTTTCAGAATTAATGCAGAAACTCCTCTTAAAATGACTATACTTGTTTATTTTTATTCTCTTTTTTTATATGGTAACATTGCTTTTTGACTTGACAAGATGTATAATATTCCCTTTATTGTATTTATTCCACTCAAACATTAAAGCCTGCTGAAAACATTTTATGGCTAGTTATTTCATTATGTTTTTATTAAATAATTACATGTTTTATAGTGTCTGTTAAAAATGGTAACTTGTTTCAAAGAGAAAACGCAAAACTCACCTCCTGGTAACTACGGTCATTTAAATACACATTACATCAATCCAAAATTTCGGTAGTATTCAGTGTTTATTTCTACGATCTCCGTTATTGCTAAAAGTAATGGTGGATTAACCATCGAAAAAGATAAACGTGCTCTTAAAAACATCACGAGAAACAATGGTATTTTCTATATTTATATCGTCAGTGTTATGTCTTTATATTGTCATTTATATTTTTTTCAGTTTGCTCAAGCTGTTGATGTATGAATTTCTAATGGAAGATTAAGAAAACAACTTCGCTCATTTCAGTAAAATTTAGAGACGTTACATCAATAAAAAATTGTTATACCCTCAGCCCAACCCTTCTTAATAAAATCCTGGAATCCCCAAACCATTTAAGAAATAGTTATTATGATTATAATAACGCTATTTCAGGACTCAAGGGAGTTATTAGTTATGATAGATTCTTATTTCATGTGTATAATTAATATAGATTTTGATTCATATTTTACAAAAACTAATTGTTTTAAATTACAACAACAGTTGGTTTTATATATTTATTCATCAAATATATTAATGTTAATATTTTATTTCTTTACTCGACACTAAAATATCAAAAATAGGAATTGGCCTTTACTTAAAATATTTGAGCTACAGTAACTTTATTGATATTTAACTAAGGCAGAATTCAAGTATTTTTGCATACAATAGTTACAAAATCTCATTATGATTACAGTAATATATATACATTGGAGAGATGAAAAAAGTAAATAGATTCAAAGTAAATATAAGAAAAAGTTGATTCTGGAATAGAGGATATAATTCTTTTATTATTTTCATTTTTTATCCTTTGTTTTTAGATAACATCTTAAAATTCAGCCTTGACTCAACTCTTTTATAGGATAGACAAAACTGATTTTTAATGAGTAAAGGGTCCTATCTGCATTTTACGTTAATCCCCTAGGGAATTTCTTCTTTTTTTCTAAAATCGCCTTCTGTCTAGGAACCATGCTAATGCAAATGTAAGTAAGTGAAGTGAGAGAGCGAGTCGATGGTCGTCAGACTGAGACTGAAATTAGAGGTATAATAATTGAGCCATCGGTGTTTTAGTAAGGAGAGCCGAGATCTCTAAGGAGAATAAAAAATCAAACTTAAGTACTTTAATAATTATTATTAAAATTTAGGTTCGTCATTAAGTTGACCACTCCCTTCGTTTAAACCATCTTTTGATAGTAGATTGATAAGTAAAATAAAGGTGTAGATTTAATTAAAATGTCTCTTGAATATGTGCATCCAAATCAAAAAGCAACTAAAGGGCCGTGACAAATATTAACGCTTGCCACTGAACCTCTCCTTCCTAAGAATTAATAAATTGTTTTTAACTACGATTTAAAGAATAAAATAATAATCTATTTTATTCACCCAAATGGTGAACTGGAATCCTATAGAATTCCT
Organism: Trichonephila inaurata madagascariensis; assembly: GCA_019973955.1. Classification (NCBI taxonomy): domain Eukaryota; kingdom Metazoa; phylum Arthropoda; class Arachnida; order Araneae; family Nephilidae; genus Trichonephila; species Trichonephila inaurata. Next base: position 658,895 of record BMAV01004199.1, read on the forward strand.
ACGGATAAAACTTCCTCAAACTTTGCGTGTGCTCTTATGACCATTAAAAGAGCTTTGGATAACTACCACAGTGGAGCATTTGAGAGTTCCAGTTGCTTTCTACTGTTCTAAGACTCTCTGGATCTACGCTTCAGGCGATCCTGAAGAGCAACTCAACTGACCTAGGATATAATTACCCTTATAAGAATAGAACCTGCATTTTTTATGAATACCGACACATGTAGACATCTTCGGCAATGAGCAGGCTTGCAAAGGAGGACAGAAATTATCCTAAACTTTCCAATAGCCTTACCCTTAACGATGCTGATGTACTAGCCAGAAGTTAATTGTAGCCCAGTGTTTCTCAAAGTGTTGGGTGCGCCCCCTAGGGGGCGTGATAACCCTACGAGGGGGCGCGAGCCTATTGAAAAATTGAAAACAAAAGAGTATTTGAAAAAATTATTAAATTACTGAAATTAAATGAGCAAAATACATCCTGACATAATAAAACATAACTTTACACTGATATAATACATTTGTAAATACATCAGTACTGAGCAATGTATTTTATAACTAATTTATAACAATACTAAGTTAAGAAAAAGTTTAATAATTACAAGTGACCTCATGGGCTTATCATATATAAAACTATATGCACAAATTAACACTAATCTTAATAATTTTTTGTACGGTTTATAATTAATTCCTTAACAACAGATTAAAAATTACGTGATTCACTCAACAATACAATTCGCAACAACAACGTACGCAACGGTATACAGTGTATTGGGGGGTGGGTGAAAAAAGAAATAAATAAGAATTTAATTTGAAATAAGTACATCCTTCCCAAACACTGTCACAAGGTCATTTTATTACATTCCAAAGCCTTCGAATAATTTTATGAATAACAGTTCTTCACAGAAACTATCGTACTTCAGAAAGGCGAATATATAAGTCCTGGCCAATTAATGCTATAGATGAGTGAAACGTTTTTATACGCCGGTGGTACTTAAGAGTTTAAAGTCGTATTGTAGGTTTAGCATCAAAGTATAGTCTTCTTGAATGTAATGCATTGTTATTGTATGGAAGGGAGGGGCGAAGAAAGTTATGATTGAATACTGGGTCGCAAATATAGAAAGTTTGAGAAGCACTGTTGTAACCTATTCTAGAACCTAATTGTAACTGCGTAATTTCAACTATAATAGACAGACTAAGCATAAAACACTTAAAAATGAATGAAAATAATCTTAATGGCCAAAGTAGTTACGCAATACTTGTCCTCCTTCTCCTGACATTCAACTTTCCCCTAATCATATTTTAATTGTCCTTTTATATTGACTAAACTCCACAACATGTATCTAAACCCAACGGATCATCAACTTATCTATTCACCAAAGGTCTTTGACATTGCAGGGGTCGTTTTGGAAGCCTTCGGTGCCATTTGATTTCTCTGCACTATTTGGACAAGACAACAACAAACAACAAAGAATAAAACTTGTTCACATCCAGAAAACCATGCATACACCTTTAATATATTTTATTTGACCAACTATGACTTATTTTTCAGCCAGCTTGGTGGCGTGGTTGGTTTGTTGCTGGCCTTCCGCACCTAAGGTTGCGGGTTCGACCCCGGTCCAAGTCGGTGGATTTTCATGATGCAGAAAATCGATAGTGGCCATGTCGCATGATTATACGGTATGTAAAAGATCCCTAGAATGTCTGTCTGGCTTGGATGCTCCCGGTAAAATTAAATCCTAGTACAGGTTCACATCGTCAGAGCTCAGGTGCCTCCCTCTAACCCCCTTCAGGACCAGTGGAAGGAGAAAGAAGCGCTTCCTCAGACCCGTACGTTCGGAGAAAATACGCACGCAGGGGATCGGTCGAATTTCCCTCAATAATTCATTTAAAGTTTTAAATGCAATCAAATACGCTAAAACTTACAATTTACTATCCTTGATAATATATGAACATGGAGTACACATAAAAATTTTTGCTATATTTAAAAAAACAATTGCGAGTTTTAAAGAAAATGTTTTCATTTTAATGAGAAAAAAAGTTACATACACTTTTAAAAGTTTGACAAAAATCCCATACATTTAAATACGAGTATAGAAAATATTAGAAAAGTAAACCAACTTATTCAAAACATAAACAGAAATCTATAGATAAATAGATCACGAACCTCTAAATGTCAGATTCTCTCGAAAAATAAACATGTGCAGTTGTTTATATTCATAAGTGTCTCGGATCTAATTAAAAAAAAGACATGCACAGCTGAAAGAATATACGAGTAGTTGAAGTTCAAAGTTTTGTGAAGCATTACTCGAAGAAAAAAACGGTTTTTAACCGCTATCTAGTGCTCGTAAAAATTAATATAAAAACGTTCCTAGCTCTGATCACACCGGTGTGATCATGGGCCTACGAGGAGAGAAAGCTCAATCACATATATGATACCGTGGGCCGTGGACGGAGAAACAAGTGATCACATATATGTGATCATGGTTCTGAACGGGCTAGGGTGGAAACTGGATGCCAAAATTACCTGCTGCGATTGCTATCCGCCCATATGGTGTCTCACTAAAAAGAGATACTAGCTTCCGGGAATGTACTTGGTCTGCAATGGTAAAACACCATTTCGTATCCCATTATATATAGAAATTTTTAAAAAATGATTTATTTTTCTACTATCCAATTTTTTGCTACTTCTACAGTTTTATTTACATTTTAATCAACTAAATATTT
>BMAV01004199.1:664615-677027 GCA_019973955.1 Trichonephila inaurata madagascariensis
TTTGCTACTTCTACAGTTTTATTTACATTTTAATCAACTAAATATTTATTTTTAGTATTTTATTTTCTATTAAAAAAATTACGGTACTAGCTACCTCACAGCAATTTATATGTGAATTAATAAACTGTAATATAAAATATTTGACATTCAAAACTGAGAATAACTATAAAATGACCAAAAGCAAGGTAATTGCCACAGCAGTAAACAATGTAATCCCTAATAGCGTAAGTTTCCTTTTTAAGAACAAAAGTTAAGAATTAAAAATTGTTATTAGTACTTAACAGATGAGCAATTTCACTTATCCATCTTATAAGGGTAGAGAGACAATAGCTTTTTCACATAATAATGGCACTTCGACCATTACACTGTTTGTGAGGTTGCCCCTTCATTAGGTAAAATTTTGATAGCTAAACTAATCACCCTTTAAGAATAAAATCTATCAAAAAGTAAAATAAAACAGAATTTTCTCCAATCCTAATCCTCTTTCACTCCTAATTAAGCTAATGTTGGGTGAACAGTGAAAGTTCTTCCATCGGTAACTGGAGTTGAAGCGTACAGGAAAAACATCATTAAATCTTCGCCTCATTTATTACAGCTGACCAGAAGAAGAATTCTCACGACTGAAAAGAAGTGAATTAAAAATGCATAATTGATGCCAGATTCCAGGAACGTGACGGTATTTTCTCAGTGAGAATTTAATGGAAATGGCTTGGTCGGCAGAATACAAAATGCTCGACTATTAAATTCCTTTTTTTAAATAATAAATTGATAGCGGTTTATTATAGATATTTTCGGATCCTTTTTGAAAATTCTAGAAAAATCTACTACTATTGAAAAGTGTTTTGGAAAAAAGAGTGCTTTTATTGAAAGAATTATCGCTCCCATCGTTTCGTTATTAAAATTGTTATTCACTACAATTACTTGCTTTATTTTATCTGAATTATACCATTATGTATGAATTATTGTATATTAGTATATTTACATATACAATATTTTTTATGGCTTTATGGATAGATATTTCTTCAAATAACATGTGTATTGTTTTTTTGAGGAGGCAAACATATTTTCTTTGATATTGTATAAAGAGATGAATGATATTTTCAGTTTAAAATAGAGTATTTAACATCTTCTCTTCTAAGCTTTTGACTTCACTTTACTTCTGCACGTCTAAAACTCTTTCTAAAGGAAAATTATTTATTAGAAAGAATAAAAGGATTATATCGTAAAATAAGGCGTAAAACGCGTATCACCGTATAACAACCCCCCCCCCCCTTTTTTTCGACGAAATTTGAAATGTGCGTATGCAATTCTCGTATGTTTTGAAGTCATTTATTTGAGATACTATTGCAGGCTTTTGATAAAATAGTATACTTCTAAAAGTACAAACCTTTAACTGCATAAGAAATGTAATTTCTTTTAAATGAAACAGTATTTTGATGCATGCAGAAGTCTAATATTCTTCTATGCTCATCTTTTTTTTTCAAGCTTTCATTTTTATACCTGGAGTATAATGCGCACCCGTATAAATTTCGATATTATTTTTTGTGTTAAAAGTGCGTGCTATACGCCGGATTTTACGGTAGAGTAACTTTTATTTCATTATAGTCGAAGCTTTCTTTAATGTTAGGCTGATATTATCATACGTAATTCATAACAGAATTTCATGAATTTCGTGAAGAAATTATAAAGTAGTAAACTAAGTATCGTAGTGTATCTCTAAACGCATTAAAAAATAGAGGGGTTTTTTTTTATGTAATTCTTCTTCGTTTATGAAGGAAAACAGAAATTTATCATACGTGTCTTAATTTATTGCCGTCTTAATGAAAAGAATTAAAAATTATATCTTAAACTTTCTAACTTTGATTCTGATTCAGAAATCTTATTATTGCAGAGATTCTCAAACTGTGGGGCTCTATAATAGAGGGGCGTGATGACCCTAGAAGGGGGGAGCGAGCAAATTGAAAAGTCAAAAACAAAAGATTTAAAAAAATATTAATTCATTGAAAGTGAACAAAATACAGTCTGACATAATAAAATTTTTTAAAAAAAAAACATGATATAATACACTTATACACTGATATAATACACTTATACACTGATATAATACACTTTTACATTGATATAATACACTTTTACATTGATATAATACACTTATAAAACACACTTATAAATGTATCAGTACTGCACACAATGTATTTTATAACGAATTTGACAATACTAAGTTAAGAATGTTTAATAATTACCAGTGACCCCACGTGCTTTTCATATATAAAATTATAGACCAACATTAATACTTATCTTGATAATTTGTACGGTTTATAATTAATCCCTTAACCACCGAATAAAAGTTACGCGATTCGCTTCCCAATGCCACCGTTTTGCTCGTATGCAACCGTATGTGGTGTATTCAGGGGAGGGGAGACAGGGAATCAATAAGAAAATCCTCTAAATTAAGTAAATTAATTGAAAACACTTTCAAGTTCATTTAATTGCCTTCCAAAGCCTTCGGAATAATTTTGCGGATAGCAATGAAGTGAAAAGATCATATTTTGGAAAGACGTATATATACGTCCGCGGCAATTTACACACTGGCTGAGCGAGATCTTTATATACGCCGTAGGCACTTAAAAGGTTAAATTCGTAATGTAGCTTTAGAGTCGAAGTATTGTATTTTTGAATTCAATACATTGTTAATGTATAGAAGGGGGGCGATGAAAATTATGATTTAATGTTGAGTCACAAGTATTTAAAGTTTAAGAAGCACTGCAGTATTGTCTTATTCTTTAGATGCTAACACGTTTAGAATAAACAGTTTCAATAATAAAAAATTTATTCAGTTTGAATTAAATTCATGATGCCAATCATGGTCTTCAAATAAAATAATTAAAATTCACACATATAATATTTTCTTCCTAAATTCAATTACAATATATTTTAATGGATACTAACTTCACGCCTTTTTTATTATTGATATTAGGTAAACAAATAAGTGACTAAATGGCTGCACGCTGCATCTCCAAATTGTTGTTACATCAATTTTGATTTTATTGCGTTTTAGAAGGATATATATATATATATATATATATATATATATATATAATACATCAATTTACGAATATTGTATATAGTAAAAATATCAAATACAATATAACTAAACAATATAATAGAAAAATATGTATTTCTAAGAAAAAAAACTTTATATCTTTCTCTCGAATCAAGTACAATTCATTTTTATTACAGTCACGAATTTTATAAATGTCCCCAAGATAGCAAATAAAAAAGCAATGTAAAGGCCAATTAAATGCCATAATATACAGAAAACTAATAAAATATAAGAAGAATTACAAAAGTAATTAGTCTTCTCATTTTTGTCATGTTCAAACAGACATTGGCTTTGAACCGGATATCTGGATTGTATTTTATTCCCGATCCTTTGATATATTTAAAGGAACATAAATTTGATATACATTGCATCTTTCAGTTTTTGCTTTTATTGTGCAAAGAAAATACATTATTATAACGATGAACTTTCTGTGTTTACAGTAATGTATGGCATATAAAAAACAAACTTATATTGAACAAATGTTCTACGCCATTTATAATATTAAAACAATGTAACATAATTCGTTTGAAAAGGAAATTTATGGTTAAATTTATGTCACAAGAATACTTGTTTACCTTGTTTTCGGGTTGGTTTAAATTAGTCAGTTTATTTATTATACCATAACTAATACTGAAATGATATTTAAAATATTGAAATTTAGTTATAAGAATTTATTCTGTACTTTTATTTTTTTCTATTCAATATAAGCAAAAATGGGAAATTAAAAGTCTCTTATACGACCGATAGTCAAAAAATATTTTTAAAAACATTTTGTTTTGAGAGAGAGACAAAGACCTCATATTATTTATATTACAAAATAATTATTGGAACAAAATTAAAGAAATATATATATAAACAGGGTAGGTACAGGAATGTTCAAGAATGATTTGATTTTTAATGTAAGCAACGCTAGAAATGTTGGTGACATAATGTTGAACCATGGTCAAATGACACAGTGGCGACATCTTAGCTGGCACCTAACTCTCCTAATTTACACACCACCTCCCACCTATGTGGGAAGTGACACTGACTGTTATGCCGTAAATCCTGCGTTCGAATCTCGGAGAAGACAGGGATGTTTCTAAATGTGCAGTGCCTTCGTGGCAGGGGGGACTCTAAATATTCGTCGGGCCGCAAATCTTTCCTTGAGTTTGATGAAGAGGGAAAGAGGTGGAAGACATCTTCCACCCAGGGTGTTTTCCCTCAAAATTGTTGGGGACGTGTTTTTCCTCAAGATTGAAGGGCCGTACATCATTTTACACGGTGCTCAAAGCTACGGCTGACAGTCGTACAACTTGCCCCTTGCTTTCGAGGAATTTCGTCGGCCACGATCTGATGTTACTGTCGATCGGGTGGGATAAATGACAACAACGCACACCGCACCAAGAGGGGGATTTTGATCCCCGACAAATTTAACGTGCATCAGGCACTTTGCACGGCTAGTGTTCAGTGGCTATAGGTTTCGAAACTGTGACTCGACAACGCTAGTCATCTTATCAACATGATCACTCAGCTATCGCGACCACACCGTTATTAAGAAAATTTTGCATTCATTACCTTACTGAACTGCGTGCGCTGATATTTTGTTCCAAAGTTTGTCATTCTTACTTTGCGATGTAAGATTCTAGAACAACGCAGTAACTTTACATTTCACCAGTGTTTGGCACATCTGAAAACTTTAAAATTATTAAGGAAATTTTATCGTGGCTCTACGATGTCAAAAGTGCATGAGTTTTAACGGCATTTTAAGGAATGTAGAAATCCTTAGAAAAAGGAAAGTCATGATGTAGAGTTTTTTGTTTTTTTTCTTCTCAAAGAACTGTTCAATGATAGAACATATACCACATCTATAAGGGGCTTTAAATAAGGCAAAAAGAATAAAGGAAGGTTTTGTATGAAATTGTACGTACACATTGTTTCCAATTGACCACACGCACAACAGAAAATAAAATATTTCTTTATCCGACCTAGGCTTAATAGCACTAGCAAAAGTGTATGGGTCGATATTTTAATATCTTCAAGTTAAGGAATTTAACGTCAAAATTCTGATCCATTGGATCCTAACTTCTCTCGGTATAACTGGAAAATATTTGTCACTTTATATTTTAAAATATATATACGCGTATATATGTGGAAAAATAATAAAATTATATACAACTTGTAAAAGGACTTTTTTCGGCTCCTTTGCCTGCACTACAGAGGAATCTACCAAACAAACATAAGCATACAAATTTATATTTGTGTATGCTGCATCATGCGAGGGATATCATATAATTATATAATTTAAACATTTTCTAAAACGAAAATATAAAATCAAACAAATTATCAAACTATAAAAATATTCGTTTCATATCACTCAATTTAATTTGGAGTAATATTTACACTAATGATTTCAATGAATCTTGCTTTTGCTTCTACATCTTTCTGGTATTTGCTTTAAACGTATTTCGAAAATTGAGGACTATAGTATCCTTATTATTTAGCATTATTTTTGTATTAAATCTCTGTATCTCTCTTTTTTTATATTTCTTCTCTCTTGCATTATTTCCTAAAGAAATTCATACTTTTCTATCCAATATTGTTAAGTAAATTTAGGAAAGGAAACATTTTGCAATTGCGTCATAAATTTAAGCAGGTTAAATATTCCACACGTGTGGTAGTGTTTGTGTGTGTGTGTGTTGTGTGTGTGCGTGCGTATGAGTACGTTCAAGAGAGAAAGAGAAAAACACAGTGAGAAAGAGCAATAAATATAAAAATTGATGTTCATATTAAATATCCCGCATAACTGAAAAAGGATAGAAGTTCTAAGATAAGATACAAATATTCTAATATAGTGCAATATAAAAATGTCTAAAACTCACGTACAGAATACTAAATACAATAACATCGATTGAAATTAATCGAATATATATATATATATATATATATATATATATATATATATATATATAGTATAATAAAATGAATATAATCGTAAAATGAATATCTAACAAAGCAAGTAATATATAAAAAAAATTAAGTCAATTCTTATTTAGGTCAATAAAATAAAATTTTACTTTAGTTACTTTTTATGAAATAATTACAATTAATTTAAATATGTATATACATATGACAGAATCACAATATTAAGTGGCAAAATAGAAAGCGATTTTCCTTGCAATTTCCCATTTTCCTATCTATACATATGGTGTTTTTTTCTTAAAAAGTTTTAATTTTTTTTTTTTTATTGAAAACAATTATTAAATCCCCAGACACCACAAAATATCAAACGGGGCTCACAAAGGTAAGTATTAATCACACATTACAAAGGAAAGAAGGAAAAAATGCAGGTTATGAAGGATTACAAATATTAACAATAAATTCACAAAACATTTTAAAAGCATGTCTGGTGGAAAGAATTTGGTAGTTGAAGTTATATTTGGTGTTGGACTATTTTTTATTCGTTATTATTTATTAATTAAATTAAATCATTCCAATACAGTAAGTGAAAAGAAATCACATTCTGAGAAATTAGTCCATCTCAGGTGGGATTCGAATCCACAACCTTTAGATTAGAAGTCCAACGTCGCACTATCCAGTGGTATACAGGAACACAACGAGCGATTTTCCTTATATATATATGGTGTTGGACTATTATTTTTGTTTGCTTCTTTTTATTCATTGATTCAATTTAATTAAGGAATTAATATTTTAAAAAACTGTATTAACATCAAGTGCCACCCACTGCAAGTTTAAAAAAATGTATTTGAACTTGAGTGCATGAATAAAATTATTTACTAACGATTGAAAATTTGAACAAGATGTATATAATATGAAATACTTCTTATAATTTTTCTGGAGAGTGGTAAAATTAATTAATTGTAAGACGTGGTGAGTGGTATGTTATTTCTGTAAGGTTGATCATATTTTAGATGGTTGGTGTTTATTATTTAAGGGCATTGAAGAGGCGGTCCTTTGAAATGACAACTCCGGTTTATTGAGCTTTAATAATTTGCGTTCCAACATCACAAGAAGCAGACATTCCACATAACGAACTCAAAGACAAAAATCACAAACAAAATGCGCAGCATCCGGCTGGCTACATGATTACAGAGCAAAGAGAGAGCGGGTTAACCAGATCTCGGTATTTATAGCCGGAGATGAAGACCACGTAACTATTTTGTAATAAGAATTCTGATTGGTTAAAATGGGTGGAAAAGGAATATCTGATACTATTTGATTACGGTTAAGATTAAGGCTTTAGTTTTGAAACAAAGAATTAAACTTGTTTAAATATTATTAAAAAGAATTAATTAAAAGGATGCTAGAGGGAATTATTTCATATTATATATATATATATATATATATATACGGAGGGGTTGTACTAATCGTTGAAACTGAACAAAGGTTTTTTTTAATGGGTTGGGCAACTAAGTCTTTGAAGACATAGCATGTCACAAATGTTAGATCCATTTCATGGTGGCACTATCTAGTGGTGGTTCTCGCTACCAAATTTGGACACTTGATATAATTTGATTTGAGATCTCGTCGGATGCTAGATATTTCCTTAATTTAATTTTGCCGAAAGTACCAGAGGCAAATTGATACTCAAGGGATCTTTTACATGCCACATAATCATATGACATGCGCACCTACAATTTTCGAATCCATAAAATCTATTGACTTCAGCCGGGGTCGAAGTCGCAGCCTTAGGCTTATGAAACGGGCCCTCTACCTCTAATCACCGGAGCTGACACAAAACAAAGACTGATATACATGTATTGATTGGAAAATTAAAAAAAAACATAAAGAGTACTAGAAGATTTTAGAAAATAAAATTATATAGCTCTTATACATTAAAAATACAAATTTATACATTTTAGATAATGTCGGCAATGATACATTTTCATAATTCCTAATGCATTGTAACTACATAACGTTATACCAGCGTTTCTCAAACTGTAAGGCGCGCCCCCTTGAGGGGCGTGATAACTCTACAAGTGGGCCGCGAGCAAATTGAAAATTTGAAAACTAAAGATTATTCAGAACATTATTATTTTTCTGAAAGTAAGCAAACAAAATACTTTATGACATAGTAAAATAAAAATACACATTTACACTGATATAATACCCATATAAAAATATCTGTACTTTACAATGTATTTTATTATTAATTTAACATTTCTAAGTTAAGAACAAGTTTGAAAATTACCAGTGCCCCATGGGGGGGTATTACTCTTATCTTGATGATTTGTACGGTTTATAATTAATTCCTTAACTGCCGATTAAAAGTTACGCGGTTTGGTATCCAATGCCATGGTTTTCGAAGTAGACGCGCGTATTTTGATGTGTTTTTTTAGGGGGGAAGGAAGGAGAAAAGGAATAAATAAGCAAAATTCTCTGAAAAAGTAAATCCCTTGCAAAGACTGTCAAGGTCCTTTTATTGTATTCCAAAGCCTTAGGAATAATTTTATGGAAAGCAGTGCACAGAAAAGATCGTACTTCAGAAAGACGTATATATACGTCCAGAAGATTAATGCTTTGGCTGTGTGAGACGTTTATATACGTCGGTGGTACATTAGAGATTACAGTCGTACTGTAGCTTTAGTGTAAAAGTATAGTATTATCGAATTCAATACAATGTTATTGTATGTAGGGGGCACGATGAAAAAGATGATTGAATATTGGGTCGCGAGTATTGAAAGTTTAAGAAGCACTGTGCGTTATACCAAAATTGAATATTTAAATAAATACACATAAGTAATGTGTAAGGATATAAATAAGGAAGTAACTCATTTTTTTCTTGATATATACATATGCATTGGATGGATGTGTTATTATTTATCCATTAATTTATCTGATGGAATATCCTACACTGTACATGAAAGGAATTCATTACATAGGGCAGAAAAGAGCAATATTTGTGTGATAATAAAAAAGCTAATCTATTAAAGGGTAGTCTACCCAATTCCTGCTGGGTGACAGATTTTTCTTCTTTTTTTGTGAAGATAGATGCACCCAATATATGTTTTTTATTATGATATCTGTCATTCATTAGTATGAGCAAAAAAACCCTGGGGAAAAGTGATGTAAAAACAAATGTGGGGAAATATGAGGCTTTAGATCTTGATTAGGCGAGGTAGCCTATTTCTTCAGCCCTCTCCTCCTCAGCAATCTATTCTTCTCATCACTTTGAGGCTTACCTTAATCACCGCTTGGGCAGAAGGGATTTGGGTAAAAATTTACTGCCTATACAAATGGAATCTACTTAAAATAGTAACCTTGAAGAATATTTTTACCTACAATTCTGATACAACCAAAAGAGAAAAAAATACGTGACATTATATTTTTACAAATACACAGAGAAAATCGTTTAGCACGAAACTGAAGGAACTGAAATATTTTTTCGTGTTGAAGAATATTGAAAAAAAAAAACCCCTATATCAAGAAAATGAAGTTTATTAGAGAGATTTTATTTTATTTACATATATGTGTACATATGCATATGTTTAATAAAATTCAATGGCAAAAAAACATTCAGAAAAACTTAAAGAAATACAACACAAAATTTTCAAGTTTTTTTGTAAAACAAAACATTTATTTGAGTTTTTGGAAAATATTCTGATATATTTTTCTACATTTCTTAGCATTAAATTGTCAACAAACTGTTCGATATTGTCCAATTTTTTTGCCATTGCAATGTTCGTATAAATAACTAATCATACTTTTCATGACGTTCCTCATTTCGGATGGTTGGAACAGGAACTGCATTATTCATTTCATTTTTTATCTTTGAGATCTGTATCAATGATAATTTTGAGCTATGATTAAACTCCAAAATGTATTCGCCTGCCATAATTGGGTATGTACACTCATTATCATTATCAACTGCAGTGGATTCTTCCGATAATACAATAAGACTATCCAATCCGGCTGATGTTTTCCGTTTTATATTCATTCCCAGAAGGGAAATCTTTTCTTGTTAAGCGATTTTCATTTCTTGTTAAAAGAATAAAATGCACGAAAATACCCAGTAGTTTGTTAGGGCCGTTATATTATTTCGTGTTAACTGGTATTTTCTCTTAAGCGTTCTTGAGTTAAATGTACTTCACTGTATTTAAAAGCATTTCATCTGTGATATTTGCTCTAATTTAAATTACCCCTCATTTAATTTTTTTTCTTTTTTTTTACAAACAATTCTATTGATGAAGTTTTGTAAACAGTGTACGCTACTTTTCTGAAGTATAAATTAGAATAAATTAGTTCTCGAAAACATTTTTTCCTACAATTCCGAAACTACTAAAAGCCAAGTGTCAAGAAGAGGGGAAACCTTGTGGTTATTTAAGATTTAGGGACAAGGAAATGCATTTCAAAGCGTTTAACAAATGCACTGAAATAACAGACAGATAACGTTAAGGATAGTTTTTATCCCATTATTATTGAAAATTTTAGATGTTCCAAAAACAAACAATTGAAAGTGTACAAGAATAACTTATAATTCGTGTTAATGTAAAGGTAGTGAATTCTTTAATGTACATGTAAGATGCGATAATTAATAAAGTATTACCATTAATCTTTTATATTATATATAGATTTAAGGATATCGTCGGATTGAGATGACGAAAATTTTTAGGCAAAATTTAAAAATTATTCATCAAACAAGCTCAGTTTCAATGTTTAAATAAGTCTCAGATTCTAATTTTTTTTATATATTTCTTCCTTTTAAAGACAGAAAAACGTTTACCTGAATTTAATTGATACAGAACGCGATTCGTGAATCCTTTTCAATACTACAGAAAACGAACATATATTCAATATAAAAGTTTATGTATCAAATTAAGTTTACAATTCATATTAAGTAACACATTCCATTTAGATATTCTAAAAAGGAATCAAAAATTTAAACTACAAATGGTAGTTTCTTTTATTTGAATATATTCACATTTAAAAAAGTAAAAATTAATCTATCAATTTTCAATTGGTAGCTAGGGAAAAAACTATAACTTCCATCAATCAAGTCTTTTTTAAACACAATTAAACATATTTATAAAAAAGACTTCTTTTCCTCTCTCATAGTAATAAATAGAATGATATTCTCATATTTAAATAAAAAAGTTAGCCGTAAAGTAGCGAAAAACAATCAATAAAGTTTTTTTTAAAGTAATTCCTTACCTTTCTATTACTTGAAACATTTTAACTTATTGTATCAAAATTATTTAAGGATTTTAATTTTTTTGCTGGGAACTCAGCCCAAAAAAAATTTAAAAAATCATGCAATTTTGAGCTTTTTTTGACGTATTGGCTGCATCTTAATTGTTTCCTCTGAAGCCAGACGATATATTCGAAGGTAAAAAAATTAGAGGGTTGGGGAAAAGTCGGAACTATTTTTTTTTCTTGAAGATACTGCAGTTGGAAAATGTGATATATACAGACGAAAGAAAAGGTGTTAACTACATGTGTGGACAATGAATAGCACTGAAATATTGAAACCCCTAATTTATTACTGAGATATACAGGGGCAATTTCCTCTTTCAAAAAAAAAGACAAACAGTACACATAAAGTTAATGCAAACATGGCCTAAAAAACCCCAATGTTAGTCCCCTGATACTGTCACCATGCGCTGCCAGCGATGTTAGGAGTGAATAATCAGCTCAGATTTGCCAACATGTGTAAATCGGGTTACAGTTGGCGCAAGCAGCAATGTTCTCTTGTGTTCAAACCGTCTACCACGTATTAGTTTCTTTAAACTTGGAAAATAGATCAAAATCCGGGGGTAATTTCTTCTTGGGGAACGGGTATTTTGATGTAATCGCGCTGTTCAACGCAGGGTTTCTTCAATTTCACCGAACCTCACCAAAACTGATTTCCCGCCCTCGTTTAAAGCCACTAACCAGGCTATCAATCTTTAAAAACTTCCCCAAAAACAAATTTCGATTGTGAGCCGTTACTATCTTTAAGGAAAAAAAATGGTTTCCATGACAGCTCCAACCCCCAGTATTAAAATAATTTGGGTTTAAAAAATAATGAATCATAAAACTGCTAAGAAATTTTTTTTATTAATCTTTTTAAAAAATTTTATTCCCAAACATTCTTTCTTTACATTTAATTTTAGAGTTAAACGTCTGTTACATAATTTATATTTTCCCCTGTAGTAAGTTGAATTAAATATATCTTTTTTTTTTTTAATCAAAATTTTTTCTGAGATTAAATACAAGAGGAAATATATGAATAATTTTTTTTGATTTTAAATATATGTAAATAGCTTAAATTTCCCAAATTAAAATTTTATATTTTTTAAAATTATATCTTGATGATTCCATTGAGCTGTT
>BMAV01004200.1:0-12055 GCA_019973955.1 Trichonephila inaurata madagascariensis
TTAAAAAGACCAATTTTGGGGTTTTAAAAAATATGGGGGGTTTTCCCCCCTTTTCGGTTCCCTTGGAATTTTTAAAATAGTAGATTAAACAGTGTTGGTTAAATGAAGGCGTTAATTTGAATTTCTTCGGTATAAAAATGTCGACAACCGGTATTGTCTTGCAAAATCAAAGTATGAAAGGATATCATTTTAGTTACTAACTTTGCATCTGAAATTTAAGTTTATTGTATTTTTAAATTACATTTTAAAGTGATTGTGTTTTGCTTTATTAAAATCTGAAGTTTCTGTAATACTTGCTTGAATCATATGGCAAAATAGATTAATGTTTGTAAGACGTAATTAACTATAGGAGGATCATAGAACTATATTTATACATCACAAGAAAATAGCACTTTTCATGTACTAATTAAAGCATACTTCGGAATCAAACATCTTCAAAAAAAAATCAGTGCTGCAATTGTGTATAAAATAATTGTTTAAGATATATAATTGTATAAATATATAATTGCTTAAATGGAATTGTGTATAAATATGATTGTGTTTAAATACAATTGTTTAAATATAATTAAGTATAAGTATTTAATTCTTTAAATAAAATTGTTTAAATATAATTGATTAGAAATAATTGAGTGTAAGTATTTAATTCTTTAAATATAATTGATTAAATCAATGATTCTCAAACTTTCTATACTTGCGACCCAATTTTCAATCATAATTTTCATCACTCTTCCCCTCCATACAATAATAATGTATTGAATTCAATTATAATATACTTTGATATAAAGCTACATTACGATTTTAATTATAAACCGTACAAATTATCAAGATAAGTTTTAAATTTTGTACATAATTTTATGACATGCTCATAGGGTCATTGGAAATTATCAAACTTGTTTTAACTTGACTGTTAAATTAAATATGAAAACATATTGTGCAGTACTGATACATTTATAAGTGTATTATATCAGTGCAAATGGCATTTTTTTTATTATGTTAGATATTTGTTTGGCTCATTTTAGTATATTAATAATTTTTTTAAAAAATAATCTTTGTTTTGACTTTTGAAATACCGTACGGTTATCACTCCCCGGGAGCCGCACCCACAGTTTGAGAAACATTGGATTAATATATTGAGTATAAGATATAATGGACTAATTATGTGATAAAGTACTTGATAACTAGTAACGTTTTTTGGAATCAGTTCATAAATTAATGACGTCATAATTATATTAAATATAATCAGCTTCAGCCAATTAGTTCATATGCTTTCATATTAACTTTTCTTTAAGGAAAACTTTCTTTAAAAAGTTCATATTTGTCAACGATATAATATGCAATTATCAAAATGCCTTAATTTAAAAAGTATTCGTATAGTGTAAAGTATTTTTTTTAATTTTTAAAACACTGTTTGAAGAATTTTATAAACCGTGAACTCTTTACCCCATCATGTTTTTAAATGTTATCTAAACTTTAAAGTTGAACAATTAGTTGTCAATTTTTCAATGGGAAACCGTGTTCCCTTTCATGTGCCCTCAGAATTTAGTCCATTTTTCAGTATAATTTTTTAAATATATAATTATTTAAATATATATTTGTATGAAATATATATTTTATTTTAATAAATTTTTTTGTGTATAAATACACACTTGTTATAAATAAAATGTGCCCCAAAAAAATAATGAGAAAACATATTAAATATTAACATTGTGTATCTGAAGAGTGACAAGTACACATGGAACAGAATTGTAAATAGCGAAAGAAGTGTAATGTAAGCGGTTCGAAGTGAGCTGGTTGAAAATTGAACTTTCCTTCTCTCACGAAAAAGTAATTTATATATTAATTGCGATATTTTGAGTGTATTGTGGTGTGTTTTTGCATCAGTTGCTCCCCAAAAAATGTTTAATGAAACATTAAAAGTAGGTTTTTTAAACGTTAAAAGTGATCAAACTGTAAAAAATACCTGAAATTTTTGCCTCAAAGTTTCATTTTCTCCCAAAAATTTGAAAGGGTTGTTATTTTCCCTAATTAAAATGCAGAAAAAAAAATAAAAAACTTAAATTAAAAAAAATTTAAAAAACATATAAAACATTGTAGACCCGTGAAACAAAAGCATGCATAAAATACACCTACTTCCAAAAAAATTAAACCCCCGTATAAGTATGCAAATATGTTTTGGAACCCAAAAGTACTTTCTTCAAAAAAAAATTCAAAAAGGGGAGTCTTATAAAAAACGGGTTTTTGAAGGGCCCAAAAAGCTGATTGTAAGGGGCTGATAGGGTTTTAAAACTTTCTACAATTTGTTTCCCCAAAACATACGTGTTTCATAACTTTCCCGAAAACGAATGGAAGATTCCAAGGGGCTGGCGTGTGGGGGGTGCATTGAAGCGGGGCAGTCGATCCAAATGTTTTTTCTTTTTTTGGGGTTTATCATTCTGTAACTTCACGTTTATGGAAACAACTTCGAAAACAGACAGTTGTCCTAGGGCCCGTAGGTGGTAGCCCAACGGTTACAATCTCCGCAGAAGATCGATATATTGCTATTGTAGCCAGCGGAATCGCAAAGCGACCTCTACACGTGTGACATCTATGGTTACAGCGTCCATTGGTAAGGCTATATCTGCAGTTACTGTAGACTAAAAATTACATATGAATGGACAGTATGCCCGGGTACCTCGAGTTTGTGATCCTCTATCCGTCCAATCAAGAGGGGCACGATTAAAGAGGTCCCAGTAACATGGCAATTGGACTGTGTCTGACTGGGGCAATGTCATGTTTACTGATGAGTCAAGATTTGCTCTGGAGCCAGATGACAAGCCTATAAGGATATGGCGTAAACAAGTAATACGCAATCAGCCCCAAAATATCACCTAACATCACGCATTGCGAGGCGGAAGCATTATGGTGTGGGCAGGGATTTCAGTAGGATACCGCACCGACCTGCACATCTTTAAACGGGGTTCTATGACGGCTGTCCGGTATCGAGATGAAGTCCTAGAACCCATTGTGAGATTGTACGCTGCAGCAGTTCGCCCTACTTTTGTTTTAATGGACGATAACGCACGTCTCCATAGAGACATCGTTGATGACTATCTGGAGAGTGAAGGGATTGCGCGTATGGCGTGGCCAGCATATTCGCCCGACCTTAATCCCATTGAAAATCCTTGGTATGCTCTCAGCCATGCTGTATCTTCACGTTACCCACCTCCAGCCACTCTTATTGAGCTGGAAATTGCTCTACAAGAAGAATGGAGTTTTCTTAATTCTGTGGTTGTTGATTGAAAGCATGGTCATAAGGTGTAAACTTAGCATACAGATGAGGGGTGATCACATACAACATTAATGTCCTCTTTTTTTCATTTTATGCTGTTTATTTTCACTTTATACATAATTTTGTTTAAGTGTCCAGTATGACATTATCTGATAACTTACAAAAATTTAATATTTTTTTCATTTATGTATATAATTATTGGTTTTGTTTTATGTTTAAACATATATGCTACTTTACTACCAAATTTTGTGTCAATCAAAGCAGTATTTGTTGATTTTTTTTGCATTTTGCATCTTCGTGCTTAACTTTTGGAAGTGAGTGTATAAAGCTTACTACAAACTTGTGACTGAAAGAGAATTACAAGTTCAGACACAGTCAAAATTTTGAACATAATTTGAATCTGTGGAATTCCTTACCACTCCATTAAAGATTACACCTCGATTAAGCAGATGAAAAGCTTAGTTAAGCACTTTTTTATATTTTTATTATGCATGCAATAAGTGTGAAGTGGAATTTAACCAAAACTGGTTTCTTTAAACGCTTGGCTCTTGTCAATTTATTGAAAAAACTGTGGTTTAGTTAACTAACAAAAGAAATTCATTTTACCTCAGATCTTATTCATTTTGGCTGCAATTTTCTCTTTAATATAAATTTCCAGCATAATTTCATTTGTTTCATTTTAATGTACTTAAATATGATTAGCATGATGTATATGATTAGAATTATTATGGTCATCAGCTGTTATTATTCAAACATATCAACTACTAGAACAGTTATATAAGAAGTGGGAAAATTTGAATAACATCTCACCATTGTGATTCTCGTCTCTGCCAACTAAATTTTTATTGAAGTAAACTGTTCCAAAATGAAATTAATATGAATTTTATGATCGGATTGAATTATAAGTAGAAGTAATAGAATGGTTCAGGAAATTAATCAAAGACATTAATTCATTTCATACAAGAAGTTGCATTATTTGAAATAATATTTTTTTTTTACTTTAAGTAATTGATTTACATCAGAATATTAATTTGAATTTAATGTTTTGTAAAATTCTGCTGTATAAGAATTAAGAATTATGTTTGCTAATGTAAAAGAATGCTCCAAACATCTACTGAAAAAAATTTCTTTTATTTTTTGTCTTTTCAAATAACATTTAAACAATCAAATGAGAGCATATTACATAATAAAAATGCAAAAAAAAAAGTAAAAATGTCTTTATAAAAATATTTTATAAATTCAGTTACAAAAAATATACCTAAGATATAAAAAACGTATATGTATAATGTTATATTTTTTTATTCTAACATCAACAAACCATAGTTACGTGAAATTCTTGCAAAAATTCAGAAACTATTTAAATTATAGCTTCTGAGATCACTTAAGGAATAATCTAATTGTTTACTTACTTTTCACGCGACTTTTGTGAACAAAAGGCTGTAGTAGACAATCTGTTTAATTTTCTTTTACTAGTAAAAACTATTTAAAAATTAATTTTGTTGTATAAAGTATATAATAAAACAATACAAATACTAAAGTAAGTTTATTAGGAAAATGTTTTGTTTTGAAACATGTGATGAAAAATATTTAAATTATTTTTTATGAACAATTTTAGAAACAGTTAAAATAAATTTCATTGCTATCCTTTTTTTCAAAATATGCATACATTAAAAATATGCAAGTAACAACATTTCAATATAACAAACTCTAAACACCTTTGAAGCCAGCAAAAACATTTAAATTTTACTTGAGAGTTCGTTTTAACTGATCTCATGCAAAACTTGGTGTTATATTGTACGATTTCATACTCAACATAAATAATATACACTGTGTATACGGATTTAAAGATCGTAATGCAGGAATATACAACGATTTCTAGAGTATTATTCAGCATCGTAGTATGTGTCCCTATGTTTATGTTAAGTTTTCCCGATATATTTCTCTTTATTCCAGCTTGTAAATATTATTGAAAAAAATTTTTTTTTAATTTGTTGAATTGCTTTTATTAATCCGGGAAAGTGATTTTATATTTAAATAAATGGAAAAAGTAAAAAATAAAACAGACAGAAGAAATAAACATTTTGTGGCCAATTCTGCAAAACTGATATAGTTTTATCAGACCACTAACAATGTTTTTTTGTACTGATTAGAATAAGCGAGCCCTTATTTTAAAAACATACTTTATTCGCATGTAGAAGAATAATGAATATTTCAATAATTCACATTCATTTGCAAATATCCTCTTTCCAGGCAGTAGGGGCACACAGGAATTTTTCAACGGGGAGGGGGCTGGGTCGAAAGTTCACCATTCTTGTATCGTGCTCCTTTTTTGATTTTGTCGATTTTAGGGAACAAAACACAGTAAAAAACTAATTATTGAATAAATAATTAGCATTAATTAATAAAATTAATCGCTAATAACAAATACTTAACTAAATTTTACGTACTATATACTTAGAATTATAATCAATCGGGAAAAAAATAACTTTGGGTCTGGACCCCAGGACCCCTTTATTGTGGCCACTGTTTTCAGGTAATCATACATAACGCAATATTATGCAGTATGAACAAAACCTGAAAAATGTGTCATACTCAGTATAGGTACTAATACTCTTTGTGCTTATTCTTATTCTTATTATTTTATCTCTGTAAATATCTTTGCATTTATGTACAGTTTTAAATATAACTTATAGTTCAAATTTATATAGCGTCAAATTTTGTATATAAACTCAAAGTTCGCTAGCTGAATTTGTTTCGTGATTATTCTTTACAACTCCTTTTTCATTTTGTTTCGCGGTACAACAAGTATCATTTTCATCTTCATATAAATCTTTAAGTCGATCACTTAGAAAATAGGTAGGGATCAAGCTGGCGGCAGCCATAAATGAAAAAACGCCGGAAACTACATGAAGTATAGTGTTGAATTTGTCAATATCATAGAACCAGCAGTTTCCTGTTTTTCCGCAACTTTTTTCCCATATTAAGCAGGAGGAATCTACAAGTGCTCCAAATGCACTGAGATATGGTACGAAACCTGCAAAAGAAGAAAATTTATCAGAGCTTAATCTCTCCGGTAAATTTCGAAATGTAACATATTTTTTTTTACAGATGAAAGATTCTGAAATTTACAAAATATCTTCTAAATGTGATTAAATTCAAACTATATTGTGGAAAAACTCGCTGTGCTCATTAAATATCATTGTTTGATATAAATAAAATGAAAATTTTGGAAAATACTACTTTTTTCTTATGATGCCGAAAATGGTTTTAAATTTAATTTAAATTTGAAATCAATATGTAAATAATACATATAACGCAACTATTTGTGATCTAACGGAAAAAAAATTAAATTGAGAAGTGTGACTTAAAAGGAAATTATTTTTTAGGTAAAAACATTAATTAGAACTTGTTAACCATTTTTAAAACTAATACTAAAAAAATAAATATAAAAATAAATATAAATAAAACATAATATACAAATAAGAGCTTTGTAAAGAAGCTATTTTGGGAAATTAAGAGAAAAACACAAATTAAATTTTAGAAAAAGGGTATTATTCTCAAGAAACAGATGAATAGAACAGGTTAACGTAAACGCTAAGCTTTTAAAAAAGAGATAATTTATTCAATCAATACTCCCTGCGGGACATTCAAAGATATATACTTTTTTTTTTTAATTTTTAATCAAATACTGAACGAAAGACAACAGCGTAGAACAGGAATTATTTATTCATACTTCAGATGTTGATGCTTCTAATATAAAATTTCATTGAAGAATTCAATATCTTCAGTGAAAGGATAGATTTTAATAGTAAGCCCTTTTTCAAGTTAAATATTAATTGCTACTTGATATTTATTTAACAGTGTTTATTAGTGAAATATTTTTACTTATAAATAAAAATATTTTGATCAAATGCGTTAGAAATATATATGTACTATTATTTATGTTGGGTTGAAGCGAGTGAACTATTTTTTCTGGCGGAAGGATAACAGTGTGATGCGACCACGCGTTTTCCCGCTTCCTCCCACACATACGCATTTCTTCTACGGGGACCACACCGGATGTATACGCGGTGTGCGATAATCTTTGTTTATGAAATTTGCCATTTTCGTTATCATTTTATTCGTTAGTCCATTGACAAATTTATGATGTCCAGAAAGGTGTGAAGAACTTACTCTACAAATGATCAGCAATTTATAAATGAAAATATAAACTATATAAAGAGAAAATTAATAAGTAAAGATTAATTTCTGTGTTCATGGGCATTATTTAAAAAATGCTACAGCCTCTGCAACAATTGTTAGGATATATAACCAAAAAGCAAAATTAATTTTGAAATTGAATGAAACAATTCGAATAACAATATCCTAAACTTTTCGTAATAAATTAATATCACATATTACCACAAGCCATTGTCTTAGGTATTCATAAAACTAAATCTTAGGATAAAGGCACCTGTATTCACAAAGTATCCAAAAATTAAGCTGAAATTATATCCAAAACATAGGCTCTCTTAAAGTTTACTTATCGGTAAAAGGGGAAATGAAAAAATGATGCCAGTTACAAGTCATAAAATTATATTTTAAATATCGTCATGCTCATCAAAATGGGGACCCCCTAGGGGGGGCACCCAAAAAATTTTTATTTTATTTCTCCCTTTCCCCTTTTTTCATTTTAACTGTCAATTGTTCTTTTCCTGGGTTTTGGTAAATTAAAACGAAAGGTCTTTTTAAAAATGAGAGGAAATAAAACAGTTATTTAGAATAATTTGGGCCCCGTAAGTAAACTATTTTCCAACAAAAAATTAAAAATTATTTTAAACTTTTTTTTCCCTTTAAAAAAAACCCTGCAAGTTCCAAAAAAGTCCGGGGATAAAAAAAACAAAAATAAACTTCATCCGGGGGCCCCAAAACCCGGGATTACATAACATGAAATTTTTTAAAAAAAATCGGACGTCTGCATTCTTTTTTTTACTTTTTAAACTATCAACAGTTTGTTATAAAAAACACATGTTTACCCTTTGGAAACATTTTTCCGGGGGAAAACTGTGATTAAGGGTAGTATCAGGGGTGATAAAAAAGTTTTTAAAAAAAATGGAAATAAATATATTCCGAGAGATGTAATACGGGTAAATATTACTTTTAAAAACTATGTTTATCAATCTTTTTCTAATTTACTTCTCCCTTTGAAAAATATTTTTTTAAAAAAAAAAAAAAATCTTAAAAAGTAAAATTAAAAAAGGGAAAATTTTTAGGGGGTGATAAAAAAATTTAAAATAAACCGAAATTTTTAAAACAAGTCTAAATATATATATAAACCCAAACACAACACAGGAATCAATCAAAAAATCGAAACCAAATATATATAAATAATATATATATTAATATATATATATATTAATATATATATATATATATATATATATATATTAATTCTTAATTAAAGAACTAGCTATTGAATTTTCTTTTTCGTGAAATATATTCCAATTAGTTTCTTAACAGAAATGTTTCAATTTCTTACGCTTATGCGAGTTTTTCTTCTTCCCTGAGATGATGGATAAAAAAATTATTCGTTTCTTTTTTTACATTGATGTTTGTTTTTAAATATTTTTATGTTTTTATTAATATTTTGTAAATTTCTTATATATTTAATTTAAAATTCATAATTAAATATTACAATCACTATACATCAAAGGATTTTTTTCTTAACGTTAACGATACAGATATCTTAAATTCAATACATACAAAAGAAGGGAGTTAGTAAAACTAATACATTCCATGAAAATCAACTCATGTTTGATTCTAAAATAGTCCAATTATGCACATTAACTTCATTGAAGTAAAACATAAACTTTTGTGCGTTTTACAGATGTAATAAAGGTCAAGTAAAATTTTTAAAATAAACAAAAAATAGGGGAACGCAATAAATTCTAAAAGCGTTAATATTCATTCTTCTCACAATTTACAAAAAAGAAAAATATAATTGTCTAACAATGAATAATGGTACTTTGAAATTTGAACAAACATTAAAATGATTTTCAATTGCTTGTTTTCCCTCAAATATTATTATTCAATTCCTAGTATTAGCTCACTCTCTCTCTATATATATTTTTTATTTATATATCTTGTTCAAATTTTCAATCGTTAATATAATACTTTCTATTCATCCAATAAATTTAAAATACAATTTTTTTAACCTCGTAGTGGATTACACTAGATGTTAATACAATTTTTTATGTTCTCAAATCTTCTACAAGATGTTGCTCTTGTTTGAAGTTTGGGGGGAAGGATCGAATAATTTTATATATAATCATTTAATTCTAAAAATATTAAATATCCCGCTTGAACAAGAAAAAAAAACTGCATAAGATTTCAGAACTTTGAACACATATTAGGAACTGAAATCAAAAACTATCAGTGAAATTTCAATTCTAATGAACATGCAAAGTCTTAAGAAGAGTTGGAAACCTCTCTCTCTCTGTCTACTGACAATGTTAAATTGGCGGTTTTCGATGTACCTTTTCTCAAAATCTGTTATATGTACATGCTTGAAATTTTTCATACAATAAAAGTATCCTCCCCATTATACTAAAATGAGCTTTTACCTAATTTTGAATTTTTAATAAATTAGAAATATTTTATCAAACATTGCAATTGACCCTTTTTACTTAAAATTTTAAAACATAAATTTTTGAGTTTTTTACAAAGAGCTCATTTTAGTATATATTAGACATCATTATAAATATTTCATAAAACATTTACGTATCTGTGAACAGTAGTTTCTCAGAAAAGGTACATCGCACATTAAAATTTACATATTGAGATAAATTGAATTTAATGTATACAGTGAGACTTCTATTCGGCTAGGAAATAAAAAAATAAAAGGCCCAATTTAAAATAAAAGATACATGTTTTTGGTTTTATATCAGACGTTACACTTTTAAGTAAAAACGAAGTATTTTGTTTACATTTATCGCCATTCAAATGGGCGTGGGTCAGGTCAACGATTATTTTAAAATAGGTTTTAAGGGCTTCACAATACCTAGAGGTTAAAGTAAATATTTTTAGAAAGGTTAAAATCATACAATTTGAAAAATGTAAAAATTTCAAATTGTCAAAAAAATAAGATTTTAACTTTCCAACACCCCTTAAACATGCAAAAAGTTAACGAGCATAATAAATTTTCCTAAATACTTTTAGAATTTTATGAGTTTATATTTTTATAAAAGATAAGCATGATATAAAAGTAACTCAAGGTGACTCTTCATCCTTCACTTTTGAAATCTTGTATATTATTGTATATCCTCCCACTTACCAAATATACATATAGTGCTTCAAACAAACCAAAGGCAATACTTTTATCTTCTGGTTTAAATAGACCTAGAAAAAAAAAGTTTTTCCCCCTTTTTATTTAAAAAATAAATTGTTAAAAAATAAAAGTTTATTTGATGTAAGCTTCCCTACAAAAAACGTTGTACTGCCTCTTAAAATACTCGCAATGAATTGGAAAATGGAAAGCTGATTATATATCCTAAACCTGACTCCGCATCAAAAAAACAGAATCCTTCTTTAGCATAACTATTTGTTCCTGACCATCAGGACCCAAAAAATACAAGAACAGTCTAAAAAATTTGGGGGAAAAATATTTTTCATAAACTGGAAAAAATTTAAATTTTTTTAAATCAAATTTTTTTTTACCTTTTATCAGAAATAGTTTAATTCGGGCCTATTACTTTTTTATCTTCCGCCCTGACACATTTTCGGTATTTCTAATATTTTTATTATATAATCATAATACACACTAGCTACTACAATATTCGGGAAATTTGGATATTTAACTGAATTACTTAAAATGAAATATTTTTTAACCTTAAAATAAATTTTAAGGTATCCACTACGTTCGGAACCGTAATTTTAAAAAAACGCATAAATAGATAATTTTTATATATTTAGTGCATTAGATTAGAATACATGTATAAAATAGTTTTAAGGACATTTTGACAAAAAAATTATTTAAATACAATATTTGGCTAAAAAATTTAAATTTGAATAACTTTTTTTTTAAAAACTTTCCTTTTTGAAAAATGCTTCTTTAGAAAATACTTTTTTTGATATGCTCAACCTCTGTACAGAGGCTCAACTATGATTTTTGAAAATTCAATTATTTTCAGAGTTCAACCTTTGAAATAATTATCGGTGTTTTTCTTAAAAGTTCCCCTCTGTTGTCTAAAACATGGATAAACCCCTTTAAGTTTTATTTTCAAAAAAATTTTAGTTGAACCCGTACAGGGTCTGAGCTATATACATGCAAAATATTATTAGTTGGAAACATTTTCCAAAGAAAAAAATGGGCCATTTTATGTTCATTTTTGTCAAAATATTACTTAAATAATTTTTTTTATTACTATTTTAAAAAAAATTTTATATACATTTTCTAATCGAAGTGACACTAAATATTAAATATTATTTAAGCCTTTTGAAAAATCAGTTCGAACGGATCGGGTAAATTAAATTCGTTAGCGTACTCGAGCGTATGAGCTGAACTTTTAGAGAAAAATGATTTTTTTAAGCCCCGTCTTTTGATTTGCCCCCAAGCTTTTTTTTGTGCGTTAAAAGGGTTTTTTACTGTTCAATGTATTTCAAAAGAAAATAGTTAAGAAGTTACCAATGTTTGGATAATGGAAGAAGCTTTTTGGAGAAAAAAAAAAAGGGAAGAAGCCCCAAATTCAGATGAATGTACAATGTAACATCCTGCATTTTACGTCTTTTAAACAAGTATTAAAAGAACAG
>BMAV01004203.1:0-33046 GCA_019973955.1 Trichonephila inaurata madagascariensis
TTGTGTACTTCGTTCGGTTACGTATTGCTAATAGAATCACAACATTAAGTGGTAATTAATTTTTATTAATTATCATTAAAGTATCGTATTGCTTATCAAAACAATCACGTGTGTATAAGTTTCAGTTCAACTGAATGCTTTTAAAACATTGAGAAAAAACTTCTTTTCAAGGTTTAACACAAGTCACCAAGGGTCTCTAAGTCACCAGACAATGCCAACGTGGCTATATTTTGTAATTCTTTAAATAATTAGTTTTAATCAATTAATTTTATTAATTATAGTTAAATTACTGTATTGTCATCCAAAATAATCGTAATATATAAAATTTCAGCTCAATTGGGCGCTTTTAAAATGTATTTTATTAACGATTGAAATTCCACCAAGATAAATAAATATATAAGAGAGAAGAGAGAGTGTGTGTGAGTTAATAGCAGGAATTGAAAAAGAAAAGCTGCAAGGAAAGTTTCTTGACACCTTATCCCCTTCCTAAAAATTAATTTTTCTTTGATGCTAAAGAAACTCTTACGTTTTGACATTTCAGGCTACCAGAAACAGAAGTTACCAGTACGATAGATCAACACTACAAATGAACGGAGACTAGTTCACAGACACGGGGACACGA
This sequence comes from Trichonephila inaurata madagascariensis, assembly GCA_019973955.1. NCBI lineage: Eukaryota > Metazoa > Arthropoda > Arachnida > Araneae > Nephilidae > Trichonephila > Trichonephila inaurata. The sequence continues at coordinate 623 of BMAV01004203.1, forward strand.
GAGAACTCCCACTCAGGAGAAAGGGGAATACCGAAGATGTTTACAGTGAATAAACAAGAGGAGGGTTAAAGGTTACACCTCTTGGATGAAACGCCCAGAATTCTGTTGCTCTCGACGAGCTTTAGACATTTAATAAAACCAATTCAAGATTTATGACAACTATAAAATGTGTTAAAGAGAATAATTGCAGACGTAGTGCAATACTTTAAAAACTGAGAGAAAGAAAATTGAAGAACAAGAAAAGAGTTCGTTATATAGAAAATGCACTTTCGCTATTGGGAGGTATTTTACGAAGAAAATCGATGAAATGTTCTTGGTTCCAGGAAAAAGTTCGCTATATAGAAAAATTCATATAGAGGTTCGTAATATGGAGGAGTTCGACTGTATTCTTCAAGGTTCGTGTTGAATCCTATTTTACTCCACCCACATGTTTTCAATTTTGTTTTATTTTTATTTGTTATTTATTTATTGTCTCAAGGTCGCCAAGCTAGCTACTCTTCTTTATTAGCTTTTTAAGCAAAAAATCCTTTTATTACCTGTTAGTTAGCTGTGATTGGTAATTAACATTTCGTAATTACCTATCGGTAGTAAGCTTTTGTACAGTTTCATTTATTTAAGTTCGGAAATTAACAGTTGAAGCGATTGTACTACTGGATTACAAAGGAAGTGCTATGACTCATAAATGTTTAATGGAATACACGAAAATATATTAAATGGGGAATTTTATCAAAGAAAAACAAAGATTCTATTCTATAGAAGTCTTTTAAGATCAGTATTAACTTATGCATGTGAAGATTTGGTCATGTCTCAGAACGGATGAGAGCATGACCGGTATCTACGAAAGAAGATTTATTTTTGAGAAAATTCTCGGGAAAATGGAACGTGGCGAAGATCAAGTTTCGAACTCTATCAATCGTATAAATAATCTGGCATTGCGTTGCTTGTAAAATACAACGAATTAAATGGGCAAAGGTCACGTTGTCAGAATGGACGAAGATAGCACTACTAAAAAAGTCTTAAATGCCCAACCAATTGGCACATGAAGAAAAGGGCAGGTCAAATCTTAAATGGATTGATGATCTAGAAAATGCTCTCCTAGTTTTGAGAACTAAGGGAATTGGAGAACACTAACGGGAAAGAAGGCTGGCCTGGAAAAGGAAGCTTCTTGAGAAGGCCAAAGGCTTTACCTGCTGGGCTGTCAGTCACTGAGGGAAGGAAGAGTGGCTTTGGTAACTCTACTAATATGTAACAGTTGTAGTGGAGCCATTTTACATCTTTCCAAACTTGACTGTTAATTAATATCTGCATTAGAAGGAGCAACTTGTTGTTTATAAAGAGTCGTGTGCAGGAGCCTATGGGGAGTTTTATTATTATTATTATTATTTTGAAACAGCAAAAAGGGGCAAAGAAACTATTAATGCAAGAAAAGTTTGATTGTGTTGAAAAGTATGAATGTATCCTAGTGGTGAAATAGTATTCCAGGAAAAATTTAATTGATGGTTATATGAATGGAGATACCGTTTCCATAAAAATAAAATACAATCCTCATGATGAGTGTAAAAGCATAAGAAACGTACGTGGTTCCTTAAATGTTTGAGTAATTTTGGAATGTTCCTAATACTTTTAAGCAGCTAAATTTTACATGAATCTGTTTTTCTTAAGTCTTAAATATATCTATTTTTCACCTTCGCACATTGAATTTTTCTTTTCAAGTGTTCTTAATTTTCTTGTTTTTCCAGAAGTTAATTTTCATGAATTGTTCCACAAGTTTTAAAAATTTCCATTTTTGTGCTTCGGATATCAATCTCTGTAGGAATGCCAATTTCCTATTGAAACTAAATCTTACATGGTGTTCTTAAAGTCATACGAACGTATGACTAGACACAAGGGTTTATTTTTTACAAAAATTCGCTTTAACCATTTGGGCCACGGCTAGAAAAATCATCGCCAGGTGGGCTATAATAAATTTTAACAGAACAACTAGTAGAACATTGTAGAATCAGATTATAAGCGTTCTATTTAGCAAGTGATTGAAGAAAAATAAATTGGTACAAAAATGGTGATTGCTGCAGTGCCAAACAGAAATAATTATTTCTTCTTTAGCTGTTGAATTTCCCCATCGGATAGGGAAGATGCACTTAAATTTCCCTTTAGTAGGGATTATATGAGCTGTCGCAAGGTTAATAGGCTTATTTATGTTGATGGTGTTATTAATTTTGTTGATATAAAGAAATAAATTATTAATGCGTTGCAATTATATACTGTCACACACACACACACACACATACCTGTTTATAATATCATTGATTTATTATGTATTTTAATATAACTAAAATGTATGTAATGTACATGTCTAAAAATGTATGTAGCTTTAACTGAAGATATATGGATTGATCCATGTATATGTTTTGTTATTTGTTTTATATGTATTTTGAAGATGGCAAAACCCGTTCATATTAGTAACAATTTTAAGTGATAGTTATGCAGAAACAAGTAGTTCTTTTATACAAGATAAGATTGTCAGTGAATCAGTTAAATTACATGACATATATTAAACGCGGTTTTTTCCCTGTTTTGTAATGAAATAAAAACATTGCGAGTTCTATGTACATTCAAAAAGTTGTCCATGTAATTCTGGCAAGGCTTCGTGTCTGTTTAAGCTCTGATGATGTGTCGGTGTGGAGGGGTGAATATTAACGTCGCACTGTTCAGCTACTCAAGAAACTTTGGCGACAGTTACTCGCATTTGTGCCAGTCCAAGTGACAGGACGAGACCTGAGCTGACCCCACTCTTCTAGTACTACATCAACGGGGACGTTAAAGGAAATATATTAGATTTAACGTTCATCACTCCCCATACGGAGGTCTTCAGTGGTAATGGTGGCCACGAGTCCATTACCTTGACCATTAGGCTTCTGAAGTGGCCTCCTAAGCTCTGACGTCAGTAAAGGCCCAAGTTGTCGATAAATAAAAGATATGTGCTAATGGTTGGTTTCAATGAAGAATTAATTTATATAATTTCCTTTTAGATATTAAGATTAAGTTACATTAATGCACGTACTTTAATATTCTTTTTCTGGTACTTTTTTTTCGTTTGATAATCGGATGATACCGTTCATTCCAAAAGCAAACTTTCATCTGTTATTCCAAAACAAAGTTTATTTTAAATTTGTGCGTAAAAAAAGAATTAAAATTAATTCCCAAATCGTAGCGAGGATACACACCCCTTCCAGAGAAATTCGATAGAAACGGTACACCACGTTTGGAATAATGTAACTTACGCACCATTGGATAAGAAAATATTTGCATGTGCAAAAAAGACAAAAAGCCAATATCCCTTATCTCAGTTTGAAAATCGAAACTTTGGGGAAGTGAAAGTGGATATATATTGGAAGATCTCTAAAAACTCGATTTTCAAGCATTTAAACTTGTCTGGCGAGATTGAAGCGCCGATGTGATGCTCCTAAAGCGGTATAAATAGAAAATTTAGAAATAAGTGGGCGAAAAATACGATACACTAAAAATGCGATGTGTGCGAGAAAATCCTATAAATTTTAAAGCTTTGAAATAAAACGAATGACGCCAATAAAGCTGTGAACTTTTTACGAGCTTGCATATTTATAAATTCTTATATTGCTGATACAAATAAATTGTAGTGCACATAAAATGTTAAAGAAACTTTAAGTTTGCAATAAATTTATATCAGTTTACAGGAACTTATGTATGCTAACACATAGTAGGTATAAAATAAATTTTTAGTTTTATAGCATTATGAAGTAAATGGAGAAGCCGGATTTAAAGGGTATTGGCTAAACTCAATCTTTCGTTTGCTTTACTTAATCTGTGCAAAAGAAAAATATCTCTCAAATGCTTAAGTTTGTGCTTTTCTTTTATTTGTTACCAAAAAAATTATAAAAATTGTTGTTCTTGTGTATTTAATCATGATATATATAAAATTTTGGTTTTAATAAATTTGCTTTCTAATTTTCTTCCATTTTTTTATAACTTTACTACACTTGTGATATGGCCCCCTTTGCTGACCATATCCTTGATTGTCAGCGTGAGCTAGAGGATGTGGGATTTTTATAATAATCAGACATTTTAAATTCTTAATATGACTTTATTAGAATATAGCAAGCGTCTAACAATTTTAGATGAATTTATATAAATGAGAATCTAGAATGAACGAACACGCAAAAATAATTAAACCGAATAGCGTAATATAGACCACTTTCTCTCTAAATAATTATATTATCCGTCTATTCTCACTTCTAACCAATATCACAAGTCTAATATTAAATAATCAGTCCCTGCTTATTCCAAACCTTCCAATCTTCAAATGGAAACGACCAGGCGCGTGTGCAGTAATTTGTATGCACCTTTGTAGTAATGGTTGGGTTTCTAGGTAACTACTGTACGATAGGCTGTCAGTGCACGCTTGTATCTCCTTCAAACACAACATTCATCAAATTGCCATTCTGCTTACTGAAACTTCTATTGTTCTTTTCATAGCTATCTTATTTTGCATTTCTTACACTCATTTCAACTTCTTGGGTTTTGGTTGGAAAAGAGTTGCCATTAATCTTGGCCATCAAGAACCTTAGAGGTTATGTTAAAGAAAAGACGCGTGAGCCCGTCACACACTGGTTATCATAAATTAAGGAAAATTCACAAAAATGACTACAACTTAAAAAGTTATGCATTGAATTTAATGAAACTTATACATATTATTAAAATTAATGTCATTGTGTTAAAAGCAGAAAGGCTTTTGTGCCATTTTTACTCTTAACTTTTAATGGTCTTACCCTGAAGAGTCGGTTCCTCATTGTCTTTGATACTTACCTAAAACTGTGGAAGAGAACGATGCATGACCAAGACTCTCCATGATAAATCTAATTTGTGTACCAATTATAAGATTCCACAAAAGTAATCCTATAAAAGGAAGCCCTAGGGTGATATAAATAAGCAACTACCTTACGTGTGAATAAGCGCACGAAAGATTAGTTTAGCTTTAATCAATCCTATCCTATTAATTCTAGATTCACTAATTTAGTCCTAGTAGCCAAAATCCATCCTTTAGTCAGGCGTAATTTTAATTCTTACCACTTAGTAACTTACTGCATTCCAGATGCTCCGCTCCTTCTGACCTACAATTATTAAACTCTAACTTTATATACTCTAACTAATTTGCATCTCAGGGTTTCTTCTTGAGAGGGATGGCTGTGAAATAAACGCGAATGCTAGCAAAGATTTCCCAAAGTATTAGTTAGTGAGGCCGCGTAAAGACCGTCACAAACTCTGCATTCAGAAAGAACTGAGGAAGAAGTTATAACAATTAATATCGAGCCCCAGCACACTACAATGATATTAATTTCTCGTTAGTCATTTTATGCTTAATTAAATTTTTAACATTTTAGTTCGATTCACTATAAAGCACTTTTTAACTATATATTTTAAAATCTATTTTTAACTAACACGTCTTTTTTAACTTTTCTTGTCTCAAATATCTCGATTCTGGAAACCTCAAAATATGCAACCCAGCAATTTTTCTTTTCATTCTTTAATAGGTAGATCCAACAAGAAATATGTGTATTCGAGCTTCACACACAGGTTGCGCACAGGGGCACTTAGGAGAACGTCAAATTTTGCGAAGCATCGCACAGAATTACCCCTTCTCCACTATGCATCCGGGCATCAGCAACAAGAGTGTTATCCCAAGAAAATTGCATTAAGCTATGCATTTTGTCGTAAAATTCCCCAAAAGCAAAACGCTGCGAGGGAAAATAAAAGATAAATGAAAAGTATATCGGTACTTCTTCCTTTTTTTAAAAAGAGAATGAGAAAAATTCTTGAAAAGTGCTTTTTGGCTTGCTATTCTTCTTTTATGGAATTACTAAGGATTAATAGTTAAGGATATTCCGTTTTATGATCCCTTAAGTTTTTTAAATGTCTCTCCGGAACGTGATGTTTTAATGTGCAATTTTTACACAATGTGTACTTTAGTTTTTAAAAAAAATGGCTAATAATTTTGATTTTTCATCTGTGTATTGATTCTTCGTTAGAACCAGCTCATACAAAAATGTAAATCAAAACAATTTTATTCCATTTTCTTAGTTTTATAGATACTGACTACTTGCGACAACAACTTTTTTTAAAAAAGGAGATATGAGGTTACATTATTAAATTTATTTAGTACATTTTAAGAAAACTATGCTAAAATAAAGAAGAGTAAAAGAAATTATTATTGCTAAAATGGAAAAAAAATTGGTTAAATTTAGAAAAAAATTACGTAAACGGGGCCCATTTTCACGTACAAAACGTTTATGAACGAATTTTCTATTTTTCAATTTTGATGTGTTGCGTTAACTATTCATTTCTGAAATGATCTTCCAGGATAAAGAGATATTTTAATTTTTGCAAGCACAAAGAGCACTTTATCTTAGTTATTTTTGTAAAATTGCTTTAAAAACAGTGATTATATTTACATAAGGGACTGTAAATTTTTGTAATAAAACATTGATTGATAGTCTGAGGTAAACACTTCTACTCTTATACAAAACATACACACAAAATTTCAGTTCATTATTTTTGAAACTTTTTTGAGCAATCACTGTCCTCGTTTGAACATTTAAAAAAACACATTTCGAGTAAACGCATTTTTAAGAATGACTTCTTATACAGTAGAAGAATCTGCTTTTTATAGTAAAAAACACTTGTAATTTTTTTGTTCTAGTGAATTGAAATATTAACTTGGTATTTTTATAATAAAGCTAATAAGATGGCCTATAAATAAAAATCATAAAGAAAAAATTTATCAATTTTTGGCAAAAATTCACAATTTTAGAGTAGTTGGATACCTTAATCCATCGAAAAATAATGTTTTTGCAAGAAAAAAATTATTTTTTTATATATTTTAAATCATGAATTTTGCTGTATATAAAACATGATTATTACATTAAATGATTTTATTGACAAATATTAGGTGTTTATTGATCGAAGTAGAATACAGATAAAGATAATTTTTAAAAGTACTGATAACATAAATAAATAATTATATAATATAAGAAAGTTTGGAATAAACTAAATAAACCGGAGACTGAGAATGTATGTATGAAGTCGTAAGAGAATTAAAATCAATTTTTCACCTTCGAACAAATGAATCTCAACTTATTCATCCTATACCTTGGTTCCAAATTGATTCGAAATTTCAGAAATTAATAATAAGAAAATAACAGCGCTGTCATTTAATATATGAAAAGAAAGTCTCCTTTCCAAAACCTTTGTTGTTCAAATAATCTACTTTTTGAATCCTTACTCTGGAAACAAAAATAACGTTTGTTTTTAAATATTGTAAACCTTCCTCACACTAGCCGACGTAGAAAATACAACGACATTAAGATTCTTCCATTATAAATATACAGAATTTCCACCGATCTGCAGTTAGGGTATCAAGGCTACGTTCGGAACCGTGATTTTAAAAAGGCGCATAGTAGGATATTTTCCATATTTGGGTATACTTAGATTAGAATGCATGAATAAGGTATTTTAAGGACACATTTGAACCAAAAAATTATTTTAAATACAATATTTCGGCAAGAGGCCAACTTAGAATAATTTTTTCCCCAAAATAATTCTCCTTTTTGTGAAAAATGCTTCCTATTATGTAATATTTTGCCTGTATATATCTCAGACCTCTGTACAGAGGCTCAACTAAATTTTTGAAATATATAACTTAAATTAGGTTTTATCCATGTTTCACGACAATGAGGGAGCAATTTTAAGAAAAACACCAATAATTATTTCAATGGGTGGTAACTCTGAAAATGAGTGTGAATTTTTCAAAAATTCTAGATTGAGCCTCTGTGAAGAGGTCTGACCTAAATACAGGCAAAATATTATTATAATAGAAGCATTTTTTCACAAAAGGGGAGAACTGGAATAAAGATTATTCCTAGTTAATTTTTTGCCAAAATATTATATTTAAATAATTTTTTGTCAAATGTCAGCAAACAATTTTATACATGTATTTTAATCTAAGTGACACTAAATATCATGACAATTATCCATTTATGCACTTTTTTTAAATCACGGTTCCGAACGTAGTCGGATACCTTAAACAGGCTATACAGATTATCTGAAATGTATATTGGTCTCATTGTTACGAATCAAAATAAAAACGAACTAAATGGTGGATGAACCAACAATTGCCACTTTTTGTTCCTTACATAATCTAAAATTTTGAGAAATTTCATGTTTCAGAAGGCACATGTATAGTAAAAGATACCGAAGACATTTCCAGCAATCAGAAGCATTTTGCGACAAGTCAAATTCTAGTTTATCTATAATCAGCTGTAAATTTACGTGCAGCTAGTCGGTCTTAACATCGTATCACACTTTTTAGTAATGTTTGTACCGACCCCTTTGATATCTGGGGCAGTATCGTAGAATTTTACCATCCGATCTCTGACTCTGTTCTTTTCTGAAAACAATTGTCGAGGAGGCTATTAAGTCACTATCGTCAAACGCCGTACTGCTCGTAAATGCGGCATAATAGTTGGAGGTACCATCATACGCGTAACAGCCATGGGCATAGCTACCAACTGTATCGGCCGCATCAATGATACGGGGCCCCAACATATGTAATATTTTAACAATTTTAAGGTATCCATTTACGTTCCGGAACCGTGATTTTACCAAATGCTTGTAAATGGTTTATTTATGATATTTAGTGTCACTTAGATTAGAAAATGGATGTAAAATGTCTTAGAATAGTATTACAATAAAAATTATCCCGAAGTACAAAATATTTTGACAAGAAATGAACATGGTAATTTACATTTTCAAAATATTCTCCTTTTGTGAAAAATAGCTTCTATTATAATAATAATTTGCCTGTATATAACAGACACTGTACAGAAGTGGCAGATTTTTTGAAATATATATAACTTAGAAGTGGGTTTATCTATGTTTTACGACAACAGAGGGAGACATTTTAGAAAAAAAGCGCCGATCATTATATTTCAATGGGTTTGTAGCTCTGAAAATAATGTGAATTTTTCAAAAAATCCTAGTTGAGCCTCTGTACAGAGGTCCTGAGCTATATACAAAGGCAAATTATTATTATAATAAAAGCATTTGGTTCAAGAGTAGTACATAAAGGGCCACTTGGCGCAGTCCTTTTTTTTTTTTTTTTTGGCGAGCTAAAATTAGTTTGCCAAGGTACTTTTCGGAATTATTTATTATTTATTTTTAGAATGAATTCGATATCTCACCATGACATTTTAGATAAATCGCGCCAAATCAAGTGCCCCCTCTATACTACACTTGAACCAAGCATTTTTCTAAAAGAGAACTTGTTACGAAAAAGGTTGTCTAAGTTAATTTTTGCAGAATATTGTGTATTTAAATAGAATTTTTTTTTATCAAAATGTCCTTAAAACAATTTTATACATGTATTCTAATCTATGTGACACTGTATCATGAAAATTATCCATTTATGCATAGCACCGTGACAGTTCCGAACGTAGTCAGATACCTTAAATAAATTTTATGAATGCGTCATTTTTACTTGCTATCCAAAAAAGAGCCCCTAAAGAATTTAAATACAGAGCCTACTCAGGATTAGCTACGCCAATAGTAAAAGCTCACCTTTTACGAATCAGAGGTACATTGAGAGCTAGCCAATATCTCTATAGTCTATATTTCTATAGTCGATTGTATTGTGTATCTTACATTCAGCAGTACGTGACCGCAGACGGTAATCATTAGTAGACAAACTTTGCAGAGTGTCCAGTTCAGCGATACTTAACCTGCGGCCCACAGAGCCTTTTTAAATGGCCCAGTCATGGTCCTGAAAAATTTACTTATTTAAGAACATTGTATAAAAAATTTGGTGGAAAATTCTTTGTCAAGAAATCAAATATATCAATTTTTTTTTTTTTTTTTTTTTTGCTGTTGGTGTCGTACGGGTGCGAATTGATGTTCTTTTTCTATTTGGAACGGTTACAATTAGTGATAACAGACAACAGTTTAGTAGCGACAATTTTATGGATGGAACTAATATTTAACTATCTTTAATATCTTGCAAATGAAAAGTATTCGAAGAAAATATATCGTTTCAAGGCTATTGGGAGGTTGACTATTTTGTAGTGAAAAATAAACATGGGTCAGTAATTGTTTGATTTGTCACGAAAGCGCTGTAATTGAAAAATACCAATCAACAGGAATCATTCAATGTTAAATGACACTTTTCCTCGAAGATATCTTTCGAGAGGTAATAAACAGGCTTTCTTGAATAATTTTTGCAACAGCAACAAAGTGTTTTGTCAGCGGTAATATCGTTGCATTGTAAAGGAGCATCCTATGAGTTTGTTGTATTATTCATGTCATATGAAACCGTTTACTGATGCAGAAACCATGAAGGAGTGTTTCTTAAATGCTTCTAATTTAGTGTTAGTGACAAAAATAAAAAAAATATAAAAAATAATAATTAAAAAAAAGCAAAACAGAAATTATAATATTTTGATCAACTTTCCACATTTTAAATTTCCAATGTTACTTTGGTATTCAAGCATTTCTCCCCCACTCCTCCCTCCTCCATTTATCCTCATGTTGCGGCCCGCGTGAAATAACTTACATATGTATGCGGCCCGCTGGAAGTAGCTGACATACGTATGTAGCCCAGCAGAAAAAAAGATTGAGTACCCCTGGTCTAGTTGCTTTCCTGACCTGTAATGTCCCCAGTCTCTCCCCTCTTCGTACATATAAAGAATGCAATTGGATGTAACTTGCTTGGTGTGCCCCTGTCTCAAAAAGAGGATAAACTGTAGAGGATGGTTAAAAGCATATGGACTTCCATCTGTCAGGACACTATTCACACGCTAATGAATTTCTACCTCGTAGAGCTGTTTGAATCACACTAGAGATGGTCCTTCTTCCTACTGATCTCCTTCTATTTTCAACGTTGTGTATAAATTAACTTCTTGTAAGTAAAATCATTTATTTGCGTATGAAATTTCAGTCTGGACGACAATTTTCATCCCATTCTCCTTTCTCTTCCATGGTGTTGTATTTTCTATGTAAAATATAAATATAGCGAGAATTAAAATTAAAAAATGTGGTGTAAAAATAAAAGTCCAGCTAGAACGAAAGAGTGAGCTCCACAGAAATGATCGAACGCCAAAACGTCTTTGAATGAATTCACCAATAGTATTATTATCTGGCGTAGAGTTTTTAAACATCGAAATATATCGAAGATTTTAAATATTTTCATTGTGTGTGAAACGTAATATATTATTTGGTTTATCTTTGACAGTTTACTTCGCAAAAATATTCCATTTAGTATCAAAAAGAGCTTGTATTCGTAAAGAAGCAACTAACGACAATTTAAAATTCTTGTTTTTTTTCTTCTTCAGAAAAGAGAATCCCTTTAAAATGTTGAAGATTAATAAATTTATCCTTTTTTTGTTTATTCTGTCATAAAGCACTTTCAAGACAAAATTCGAATCAAAAATAGAAAAACTGGTCGTAAACAAAGTTAACTCGACGTGATTAACGGGAAATTTGTGAAGATTTTACATTTTGAGCAATATGAAAATTTTTTTGCAGGATTTAACCAACATTTTTTTTCCTTTTCAGTTTGCTCGACGAATGTTCAGATCAATTGGTTTGCGTGGTTGTTCGTAAAAAAAGAAAATTTTTGTGAATCGAAAGAGCAGAAAGCTTTGATTTTCCTTCAAAAATTCAATGAAAAGTAAGCCAATATCTTTTTGGAATCACGTGATGTTTTCAGATAAAACCAAAACTGACCATATTTATTCTGTTGAGCGTATAACAGCATGGGAAAAATAAGGAACTGAATTCCAAGACCTAAGTTGTAACTGTAAAACATGGCTGCTTGTAAAGACATCCTTGTATGAGTATATATCAGCATCAGGACTACGTAATTAGATTCTTAATGATAGCATAATGACTCCCTGTCATTTTTAAATATCTTAAAAAGATGATTCCACAATTATCAGCTAACATGTGGGTACCACAAACAACTTTATTTTTTTATATAATGATGACGATTTTAAACCTGCAGCTGTAAAAGTTCGACCCCGATTCTCTGTAGCTGTCTGCGCGCTTTCATAAAAGATCTAAAAATCTACCCAATCACGAGATTTAAAGCCCAATTGAGCCTATTTGTAAGGGAAGGGGAGGTATAGTATAATAAAATAAAAGGCTGATAAGCTGGTGATCATATATACAAATTTCGGGCTTAAAGTGTATCAAAAGTTATGGCTTATTATTACGGAACTACATCAGAGATGTAATAAACTGTTCATCCGTGGATTGGAAACCCTCAAAATTTTTGGGTTGAGTCCTATCGGCCGCACGTGCACACATTATTCGGCGTAACTTTACGAACGCGATAATGGAATGTCGATCCTCCGACATCAAAATCTATCCACCAATAGGAAGAACTTTTAAAGGAGACGAGAACTTTGGTATCTCAAACTGGCAAAGTAACCTTAAGTTTTCGTGATAGAAGGCACTGTTGATCCGTGCGCGTGATTCATTTTGTAGGAGTCTGATAAGTCTGTTAGACAAGCCTTTAACAGCATTCCATTCTGTTGAACACGTCGCTATACACGCGTGACTGGTTTTAAATTCCGCCTTAACAAAGTACGCAATGTGCACAGCGCTTTTACTGTGGCGTTCACATCTTTCTTTACTAAAAAAGTCAGTGTAATAAGTTTATCGTCTTCAATTGCCGAATAATGCGTGCACGTGCGGCCGATCGGACTAGACCCAGAAACTCTCGGGGAGTTTTCCAATCCACAGATGAACAGTTTATTACATTCTGATGCGTAGTTCAGTAATAATAAGCCATAACCTTTGGATACTTTATACCCGGACACCCTGTATTGAAGAATCCTACTAATTTGATGAACATTTTGCGACATATAACCTGAAACTACATTATATATATATATATATATAAGTCGGTGTTTCCTACACTCCCCACTTAACTGTAACTGAGCGCGCCATACTTTCCCGCCTTCCTACCCCAACTGAAACTTTAGAACCCCGTACCGGAACATTCGGTAAACAGGAAGCGCAACTGAGACACAAGTTCTTTGTCCGCATCAATCCGCAGCACCTTCAAAGGTGTAATTTTTATTTAACCGCATTTCTACTTTTAAAGAAGAGGGACATATAGGTACGATTTACGCAAAAATTTTTAATTTAAGGATTTTTTAATATTTTTTTTTGGTTTGCCTCACATGTATGTATACTATGTTAAACATATTTTGTGCTCAAAATTTCATAAGAAAGCTAGCCATGTAATTTTTTTAAGGAAAAAGCAGAAATTTTTGAAGTGAATTTAAAATGCTTATTCCTCCTACAAAAAGTGACAGCATACGTGCATGAAATTTGATTTACATCAAACTATGTATATCAATAAAAAGTTGGTATGGGTTTTGCGTTAACGTGATTGGTATTCTTACAATACTTTCCTTTTATAGTTTATTGAAAATTGTAAAAATGTAAATTCTGAGGTTTAATTATTTTAAAAAGTAAATATTGCTTTGATTCAAAAATGCATGCCAACTTTTGTTACATGTGCGGGAATAGGTAAAAAAATTTCAAAGCATTAGGCGCAATAGAAAAAAGCCTTAGCATTTTTAAATGAAGACAAAATAGTTATTTTATCTTTCTGAGATACGGCGGATTTTTTAAAGGTTTTGATTTGCCGTAGGGATGTGAATAAAAACGAACGTAAAAGCTATCATAATTCTGCATTTTAAAGTTTAGAGCTTTCAAATTTTGTGAGTTATAGAAAGTATATAAAAAAGAAAAATTTAGGCTAAAAATTTAATTTGATTTTTTGACCGATTTTGGTCGAATTGAGATCGTACTGTGTCCCATAAGTGTAAATTTGAAATGTAAATATTTATTTTCTGTATATAAGCATATGTACCATCTCCATCTCTGGCTGTTATTCGAACTCAAGCTTAGCAGCAGCAGTCGGTGTTCAATTTTTCTTTGTAAACCGGATGGATTTTGTCATCATCTCCAGTTTGACTTTAGAGAATGAGTAATTGCTAGAAAAGTCGATTTCAATAATAGTTAACCAGATGCAATGACCAACAGTCCCATCTGCAAGGGAAATATACCCAGATTATTTAATAAGTTTATGACAGACATCATGAAAGAACAACAAAGTATTTCCTTGCATGTCCACACATACAGTCTAGACTGTAATATTGATCAACCATGTTGAAAGAGCATGATTCCACTTTCTGGTTGAAAACTCACTTCAGCCCAGAATAATTGAAAAACACTGTATTCGGGTTGCAAGCAAAAGAATCTAACTCTATCATATTAGCGTTTTCCCGTAAAGATTTCCTTAGAAGCTTAAGGGGGTTCACCCATGTGATGGCCTGTTTTTTTAAGCATTCTTATGGAATTTTTTTGACGACCAGTAAAAAAGATAGAATTTTAAGTTTTTTTAACATTAATTTATATGTATTTTAAGAGTATGTATATATAAATGTTTAACCAAAAGTATATGCAATAGAACATGAGTTATAGCGCTCTGAACACACCAACCTCGGCCTTAACAAAACATTTTTTGTAGAACCAAAGGCTAAAATTGATGCTACATACTATCAGCAAAAAGTTTTGAAGCGCATGATACGTCTTTACCCTCAAGGAAAGTTTTTTCTCACCAAGATTCTGCACCATATCATACTGCAAAATCAAATATAAAATAGCTCTGAAACATAAAAAAAAAATCTTCCTTATGAGAAATAGCTATTATCCCTCTGACTGTGCTCTATGCGAATATTTTTTTACGGGAATACTTAAAAAAACAATTAAATAGATGTCAAGTAAGAACACTGCAAGGGCTTCAAAAAGCAATCAAAGAGGAAGAATAATTCCTCTAAAAATATTCGATAAAGCTCTTTAGGCTTGGCTAAACGCTTACGTGAAGTGTATTATGCTACAGAAAGCCACATTGAAAATTACATGTAAATAACTTTATTCAATAGAAAAATTATGATACTCTGTAAATTGTCACATTATTTTTTTAAGCAACCGGTATTGTCTGTTGATTTGTTACGTAAAATAACAGATTGAACAGAAAAGAAAAATAAGAGAAGTTCAAATTTGATATTACTGTTTAAATAATAATGGATAGCACTTAAGATGTAAAATATAAATACAAAAATATATCAGGTAAGTTATTTTTATTAATTAACATGGAAACCCTATATCTGCTCCAAATTTCCATTCAAATCAATCTTAAACTAAAGGCAATAACTTCTAATTATTCTTGAGAAAGCAAAATTGAAAACTTAAGGTATCCGACTACGTTCGAAACCGTGATTTTGCAATAGCGTATAAATGGATAATATTTAGGATATTTAGTGTCCCTTAGATTAGAAAATGTATTTAAAATTGTTTTAAGAATATTATTACAATAAAAAAATATTTAAGTACAATATTTTGCAGCAAAATAGACATAGAATGATCCATTTTCAAAATATTCTCTTTTGTGAAAAATACTTCTGATATAATAATAATTTTGCCTGTATATAGCTCAGACTTACTCTGTACAGAGGCTGAACTAAATTTTGAAATATATAACTTAGAAGTGGGTTTATTTTAAGACAACATTGAGGGAGCAATTTTAAGAAAAAAACGCCGATAATTATTTTCAATTGGCTGTAACTCTGAAAATAATGTGAATTTTCAAAAAAATCCTAGTTCAGACTCTCTGGAGAAGGCTTTTATATAAGCGAAATATATATTTGTGTACTTCGTTCGGTTACGTATTGCTAATAGAATCACAACATTAAGTGGTAATTAATTTTTATTAATTATCATTAAAGTATCGTATTGCTTATCAAAACAATCACGTGTGTATAAGTTTCAGTTCAACTGAATGCTTTTAAAACATTGAGAAAAAACTTCTTTTCAAGGTTTAACACAAGTCACCAAGGGTCTCTAAGTCACCAGACAATGCCAACGTGGCTATATTTTGTAATTCTTTAAATAATTAGTTTTAATCAATTAATTTTATTAATTATAGTTAAATTACTGTATTGTCATCCAAAATAATCGTAATATATAAAATTTCAGCTCAATTGGGCGCTTTTAAAATGTATTTTATTAACGATTGAAATTCCACCAAGATAAATAAATATATAAGAGAGAAGAGAGAGTGTGTGTGAGTTAATAGCAGGAATTGAAAAAGAAAGCTGCAAGGAAAGTTTCACTTGACACCTTATCCCCTTCCTAAAAATTAATTTTTCTTTGATGCTAAAGAAACTCTTACGTTTTGACATTTCAGGCTACCAGAAACAGAAGTTACCAGTACGATAGATCAACACTACAAATGAACGGAGACTAGTTCACAGACACGGGGACACGAGAGAACTCCCACTCAGGAGAAAGGGGAATACCGAAGATGTTTACAGTGAATAAACAAGAGGAGGGTTAAAGGTTACACCTCTTGGATGAAACGCCCAGAATTCTGTTGCTCTCGACGAGCTTTAGACATTTAATAAAACCAATTCAAGATTTATGACAACTATAAAATGTGTTAAAGAGAATAATTGCAGACGTAGTGCAATACTTTAAAAACTGAGAGAAAGAAAATTGAAGAACAAGAAAAGAGTTCGTTATATAGAAAATGCACTTTCGCTATTGGGAGGTATTTTACGAAGAAAATCGATGAAATGTTCTTGGTTCCAGGAAAAAGTTCGCTATATAGAAAAATTCATATAGAGGTTCGTAATATGGAGGAGTTCGACTGTATTCTTCAAGGTTCGTGTTGAATCCTATTTTACTCCACCCACATGTTTTCAATTTTGTTTTATTTTTATTTGTTATTTATTTATTGTCTCAAGGTCGCCAAGCTAGCTACTCTTCTTTATTAGCTTTTTAAGCAAAAAATCCTTTTATTACCTGTTAGTTAGCTGTGATTGGTAATTAACATTTCGTAATTACCTATCGGTAGTAAGCTTTTGTACAGTTTCATTTATTTAAGTTCGGAAATTAACAGTTGAAGCGATTGTACTACTGGATTACAAAGGAAGTGCTATGACTCATAAATGTTTAATGGAATACACGAAAATATATTAAATGGGGAATTTTATCAAAGAAAAACAAAGATTCTATTCTATAGAAGTCTTTTAAGATCAGTATTAACTTATGCATGTGAAGATTTGGTCATGTCTCAGAACGGATGAGAGCATGACCGGTATCTACGAAAGAAGATTTATTTTTGAGAAAATTCTCGGGAAAATGGAACGTGGCGAAGATCAAGTTTCGAACTCTATCAATCGTATAAATAATCTGGCATTGCGTTGCTTGTAAAATACAACGAATTAAATGGGCAAAGGTCACGTTGTCAGAATGGACGAAGATAGCACTACTAAAAAAGTCTTAAATGCCCAACCAATTGGCACATGAAGAAAAGGGCAGGTCAAATCTTAAATGGATTGATGATCTAGAAAATGCTCTCCTAGTTTTGAGAACTAAGGGAATTGGAGAACACTAACGGGAAAGAAGGCTGGCCTGGAAAAGGAAGCTTCTTGAGAAGGCCAAAGGCTTTACCTGCTGGGCTGTCAGTCACTGAGGGAAGGAAGAGTGGCTTTGGTAACTCTACTAATATGTAACAGTTGTAGTGGAGCCATTTTACATCTTTCCAAACTTGACTGTTAATTAATATCTGCATTAGAAGGAGCAACTTGTTGTTTATAAAGAGTCGTGTGCAGGAGCCTATGGGGAGTTTTATTATTATTATTATTATTTTGAAACAGCAAAAAGGGGCAAAGAAACTATTAATGCAAGAAAAGTTTGATTGTGTTGAAAAGTATGAATGTATCCTAGTGGTGAAATAGTATTCCAGGAAAAATTTAATTGATGGTTATATGAATGGAGATACCGTTTCCATAAAAATAAAATACAATCCTCATGATGAGTGTAAAAGCATAAGAAACGTACGTGGTTCCTTAAATGTTTGAGTAATTTTGGAATGTTCCTAATACTTTTAAGCAGCTAAATTTTACATGAATCTGTTTTTCTTAAGTCTTAAATATATCTATTTTTCACCTTCGCACATTGAATTTTTCTTTTCAAGTGTTCTTAATTTTCTTGTTTTTCCAGAAGTTAATTTTCATGAATTGTTCCACAAGTTTTAAAAATTTCCATTTTTGTGCTTCGGATATCAATCTCTGTAGGAATGCCAATTTCCTATTGAAACTAAATCTTACATGGTGTTCTTAAAGTCATACGAACGTATGACTAGACACAAGGGTTTATTTTTTACAAAAATTCGCTTTAACCATTTGGGCCACGGCTAGAAAAATCATCGCCAGGTGGGCTATAATAAATTTTAACAGAACAACTAGTAGAACATTGTAGAATCAGATTATAAGCGTTCTATTTAGCAAGTGATTGAAGAAAAATAAATTGGTACAAAAATGGTGATTGCTGCAGTGCCAAACAGAAATAATTATTTCTTCTTTAGCTGTTGAATTTCCCCATCGGATAGGGAAGATGCACTTAAATTTCCCTTTAGTAGGGATTATATGAGCTGTCGCAAGGTTAATAGGCTTATTTATGTTGATGGTGTTATTAATTTTGTTGATATAAAGAAATAAATTATTAATGCGTTGCAATTATATACTGTCACACACACACACACACACATACCTGTTTATAATATCATTGATTTATTATGTATTTTAATATAACTAAAATGTATGTAATGTACATGTCTAAAAATGTATGTAGCTTTAACTGAAGATATATGGATTGATCCATGTATATGTTTTGTTATTTGTTTTATATGTATTTTGAAGATGGCAAAACCCGTTCATATTAGTAACAATTTTAAGTGATAGTTATGCAGAAACAAGTAGTTCTTTTATACAAGATAAGATTGTCAGTGAATCAGTTAAATTACATGACATATATTAAACGCGGTTTTTTCCCTGTTTTGTAATGAAATAAAAACATTGCGAGTTCTATGTACATTCAAAAAGTTGTCCATGTAATTCTGGCAAGGCTTCGTGTCTGTTTAAGCTCTGATGATGTGTCGGTGTGGAGGGGTGAATATTAACGTCGCACTGTTCAGCTACTCAAGAAACTTTGGCGACAGTTACTCGCATTTGTGCCAGTCCAAGTGACAGGACGAGACCTGAGCTGACCCCACTCTTCTAGTACTACATCAACGGGGACGTTAAAGGAAATATATTAGATTTAACGTTCATCACTCCCCATACGGAGGTCTTCAGTGGTAATGGTGGCCACGAGTCCATTACCTTGACCATTAGGCTTCTGAAGTGGCCTCCTAAGCTCTGACGTCAGTAAAGGCCCAAGTTGTCGATAAATAAAAGATATGTGCTAATGGTTGGTTTCAATGAAGAATTAATTTATATAATTTCCTTTTAGATATTAAGATTAAGTTACATTAATGCACGTACTTTAATATTCTTTTTCTGGTACTTTTTTTTCGTTTGATAATCGGATGATACCGTTCATTCCAAAAGCAAACTTTCATCTGTTATTCCAAAACAAAGTTTATTTTAAATTTGTGCGTAAAAAAAGAATTAAAATTAATTCCCAAATCGTAGCGAGGATACACACCCCTTCCAGAGAAATTCGATAGAAACGGTACACCACGTTTGGAATAATGTAACTTACGCACCATTGGATAAGAAAATATTTGCATGTGCAAAAAAGACAAAAAGCCAATATCCCTTATCTCAGTTTGAAAATCGAAACTTTGGGGAAGTGAAAGTGGATATATATTGGAAGATCTCTAAAAACTCGATTTTCAAGCATTTAAACTTGTCTGGCGAGATTGAAGCGCCGATGTGATGCTCCTAAAGCGGTATAAATAGAAAATTTAGAAATAAGTGGGCGAAAAATACGATACACTAAAAATGCGATGTGTGCGAGAAAATCCTATAAATTTTAAAGCTTTGAAATAAAACGAATGACGCCAATAAAGCTGTGAACTTTTTACGAGCTTGCATATTTATAAATTCTTATATTGCTGATACAAATAAATTGTAGTGCACATAAAATGTTAAAGAAACTTTAAGTTTGCAATAAATTTATATCAGTTTACAGGAACTTATGTATGCTAACACATAGTAGGTATAAAATAAATTTTTAGTTTTATAGCATTATGAAGTAAATGGAGAAGCCGGATTTAAAGGGTATTGGCTAAACTCAATCTTTCGTTTGCTTTACTTAATCTGTGCAAAAGAAAAATATCTCTCAAATGCTTAAGTTTGTGCTTTTCTTTTATTTGTTACCAAAAAAATTATAAAAATTGTTGTTCTTGTGTATTTAATCATGATATATATAAAATTTTGGTTTTAATAAATTTGCTTTCTAATTTTCTTCCATTTTTTTATAACTTTACTACACTTGTGATATGGCCCCCTTTGCTGACCATATCCTTGATTGTCAGCGTGAGCTAGAGGATGTGGGATTTTTATAATAATCAGACATTTTAAATTCTTAATATGACTTTATTAGAATATAGCAAGCGTCTAACAATTTTAGATGAATTTATATAAATGAGAATCTAGAATGAACGAACACGCAAAAATAATTAAACCGAATAGCGTAATATAGACCACTTTCTCTCTAAATAATTATATTATCCGTCTATTCTCACTTCTAACCAATATCACAAGTCTAATATTAAATAATCAGTCCCTGCTTATTCCAAACCTTCCAATCTTCAAATGGAAACGACCAGGCGCGTGTGCAGTAATTTGTATGCACCTTTGTAGTAATGGTTGGGTTTCTAGGTAACTACTGTACGATAGGCTGTCAGTGCACGCTTGTATCTCCTTCAAACACAACATTCATCAAATTGCCATTCTGCTTACTGAAACTTCTATTGTTCTTTTCATAGCTATCTTATTTTGCATTTCTTACACTCATTTCAACTTCTTGGGTTTTGGTTGGAAAAGAGTTGCCATTAATCTTGGCCATCAAGAACCTTAGAGGTTATGTTAAAGAAAAGACGCGTGAGCCCGTCACACACTGGTTATCATAAATTAAGGAAAATTCACAAAAATGACTACAACTTAAAGTTATGCATTGAATTTAATGAAACTTATACATATTATTAAAATTAATGTCATTGTGTTAAAAGCAGAAAGGCTTTTGTGCCATTTTTACTCTTAACTTTTAATGGTCTTACCCTGAAGAGTCGGTTCCTCATTGTCTTTGATACTTACCTAAAACTGTGGAAGAGAACGATGCATGACCAAGACTCTCCATGATAAATCTAATTTGTGTACCAATTATAAGATTCCACAAAAGTAATCCTATAAAAGGAAGCCCTAGGGTGATATAAATAAGCAACTACCTTACGTGTGAATAAGCGCACGAAAGATTAGTTTAGCTTTAATCAATCCTATCCTATTAATTCTAGATTCACTAATTTAGTCCTAGTAGCCAAAATCCATCCTTTAGTCAGGCGTAATTTTAATTCTTACCACTTAGTAACTTACTGCATTCCAGATGCTCCGCTCCTTCTGACCTACAATTATTAAACTCCTAACTTTATATACTCTAACTAATTTGCATCTCAGGGTTTCTTCTTGAGAGGGATGGCTGTGAAATAAACGCGAATGCTAGCAAAGATTTCCCAAAGTATTAGTTAGTGAGGCCGCGTAAAGACCGTCACAAACTCTGCATTCAGAAAGAACTGAGGAAGAAGTTATAACAATTAATATCGAGCCCCAGCACACTACAATGATATTAATTTCTCGTTAGTCATTTTATGCTTAATTAAATTTTTAACATTTTAGTTCGATTCACTATAAAGCACTTTTTAACTATATATTTTAAAATCTATTTTTAACTAACACGTCTTTTTTAACTTTTCTTGTCTCAAATATCTCGATTCTGGAAACCTCAAAATATGCAACCCAGCAATTTTTCTTTTCATTCTTTAATAGGTAGATCCAACAAGAAATATGTGTATTCGAGCTTCACACACAGGTTGCGCACAGGGGCACTTAGGAGAACGTCAAATTTTGCGAAGCATCGCACAGAATTACCCCTTCTCCACTATGCATCCGGGCATCAGCAACAAGAGTGTTATCCCAAGAAAATTGCATTAAGCTATGCATTTTGTCGTAAAATTCCCCAAAAGCAAAACGCTGCGAGGGAAAATAAAAGATAAATGAAAAGTATATCGGTACTTCTTCCCTTTTTTTAAAAAAAGAGAATGAGAAAAATTCTTGAAAAGTGCTTTTGGCTTGCTATTCTTCTTTTATGGAATTACTAAAGGGGATTAATAGTTAAGGATATTCCGTTTTATGATCCCTTAAGTTTTTTAAATGTCTCTCCGGAACGTGATGTTTTAATGTGCAATTTTTACACAATGTGTACTTTAGTTTTTAAAAAAAATGGCTAATAATTTTGATTTTTCATCTGTGTATTGATTCTTCGTTAGAACCAGCTCATACAAAAATGTAAATCAAAACAATTTTATTCCATTTTCTTAGTTTTATAGATACTGACTACTTGCGACAACAACTTTTTTTAAAAAAGGAGATATGAGGTTACATTATTAAATTTATTTAGTACATTTTAAGAAAACTATGCTAAAATAAAGAAGAGTAAAAGAAATTATTATTGCTAAAATGGAAAAAAAATTGGTTAAAATTTAGAAAAAATTACGTAAACGGGGCCCATTCCGTACAAAACGTTTATGAACGAATTTTCTATTTTTCAATTTTGATGTGTTGCGTTGCTATTCATTTCTGAAATGATCTTCAGGATAAGAGATATTTTAATTTTTGCAAGCACAAGAGCACTTTATCTTAGTTATTTTTGTAAAATTGCTTTAAAAACAGTGATTATATTTACATAAGGGACTGTAAATTTTTGTAATAAAACATTGATTGATAGTCTGAGGTAAACACTTCTACTCTTATACAAAACATACACACAAAATTTCAGTTCATTATTTTCAAAACTTTTTGAGCAATCACTGTCCTCGTTTGAACATTTAAAAAAAACACATTTCGAGTAAAACGCATTTTAAAGAATGACTTCTTGCTTAAAGTAGTAGAATCTGCTTTTATAGTAAAAAAACACTTGTAATTTTTGTTCTAGTGAATTGAAAATAATTAACTTGGTATTTTTATAAAGCTAATAAGATGGCCTATAAAATAAAATCATAAAAGAAAAATTTATCAATTTTTGGCAAAATTCACAATTTTAGAGTAGTTGGATACCTTAATCCATCTGAAAAATAATGTTTTTGCAAGAAAAAATTATTTTTTTTTACATATTTTAAATCATGAATTTTGCTGTATATAAAACATGATTATTACATTAAATGATTTTATTGACAAATATTAGGTGTTTATTGATCGAAGTAGAATACAGATAAAGATAATTTTAAAAAATTGTATTAACATAAATAAATAATTATATAATATAAGAAAGTTTGGAATAAACTAAATAAACCGGAGACTGAGAATGTATGTATGAAGTCGTAAGAGAATTAAAATCAATTTTTCACCTTCGAACAAATGAATCTCAACTTATTCATCCTATACCTTGGTTCCAAATTGATTCGAAATTTCAGAAATTAATAATAAGAAAATAACAGCGCTGTCATTTAATATATGAAAAGAAAGTCTCCTTTCCAAAACCTTTGTTCAAATAATCTACTTTTGAATCCTTACTCTGAAACAAAAATAACGTTTGTTTTTAAAATATTGTAAACCTTCCTCACACTAGCCGACGTAGAAAATACAACGACATTAAGATTCTTCCGTATAAATATGCAAATTTCCACCGATCTGCAGTTAAGGTATCCGACTACGTTCGGAACCGTGATTTTAAAAAGGCGCATAGTAGGATATTTTCCATATTTGGGTATACTTAGATTAGAATGCATGAATAAGGTATTTTAAGGACACATTTGAACCAAAAAATTATTTTAAATACAATATTTCGGCAAGAGGCCAACTTAGAATAATTTTTTCCCCAAAATAATTCTCCTTTTTGTGAAAAATGCTTCCTATTATGTAATATTTTGCCTGTATATATCTCAGACCTCTGTACAGAGGCTCAACTAAATTTTTGAAATATATAACTTAAATTAGGTTTTATCCATGTTTCACGACAATGAGGGAGCAATTTTAAGAAAAACACCAATAATTATTTCAATGGGTGGTAACTCTGAAAATGAGTGTGAATTTTTCAAAAATTCTAGTTGAGCCTCTGTAGAGAGGTCTGACCTAAATACAGGCAAAATATTATTATAATAGAAGCATTTTTCACAAAAGGAGAACTGGAATAAAGATTATTCCTAGTTAATTTTTTGCCAAAATATTATATTTAAATAATTTTTTGTCAAATGTCAGCAAACAATTTTATACATGTATTTTAATCTAAGTGACACTAAATATCATAATAATTCATCCCATTTATGCACTTTTTTTTAAATCACGGTTCCGAACGTAGTCGGATACACTTAAACGAGCTATACAGATTATCACAGAAATGTATATTTGATTATATTGTTACGAATCAAAATAAAAACGAACTAAATGGTGGATGAACCAACAATTGCCACTTTTTGTTCCTTACATAATCTAAAATTTTGAGAAATTTCATGTTTCAGAAGGCACATGTATAGTAAAAGATACCGAAGACATTTCCAACAATCGAAACATTTTACGCGACCAGTCAAATTCTAGTTTATCTATAATCAGCTGTAAATTTACGTGCAGCTAGTCGGTCTTAACATCGTATCACACTTTTATTAATGTTTGTACCGACCCACTTTGATATCTGGGGCAGTATCGTAGAATTTTACCATCCGATCTCTGACTCTGTTCTTTTCTGAAAACAATTGTCGAGGAGGCTATTAAGTCACTATCGTCAAACGCCGTACTGCTCATCAATGCGGCATAATAGTTGGGGTACCATCATACGCGTAACAGCCATGGGCATAGCTACCGCTGTATCAGCCGCATCAATGATACGGGGCCCCAACATATGTAATATTTTAACAATTTTAAGGTATCCGACTACGTTCGGAACCGTGATTTTGCAAATGCTTGTAAATGGTTTATTTATGATATTTAGTGTCACTTAGATTAGAAAATGGATGTAAAATGTCTTAGAATAGTATTACAATAAAAATTATCCCGAAGTACAAAATATTTTGACAAGAAATGAACATGGTAATTTACATTTTCAAAATATTCTCCTTTTGTGAAAAATAGCTTCTATTATAATAATAATTTGCCTGTATATAACAGACACTGTACAGAAGTGGCAGATTTTTTGAAATATATATAACTTAGAAGTGGGTTTATCTATGTTTTACGACAACAGAGGGAGACATTTTAGAAAAAAAGCGCCGATCATTATATTTCAATGGGTTTGTAGCTCTGAAAATAATGTGAATTTTTCAAAAAATCCTAGTTGAGCCTCTGTACAGAGGTCCTGAGCTACCCCAGCATTTCACACCTTGAATTTCTACCTCTAGGTTTTGAATCACACTAGAGATGGTCCTTCTTCCTACTGATCTCCTTCTTTTTCAACGTTGTGTATAAATTAACTTTTTTGTAAGAAAAATCATTTTTTTGCGTATGAAATTTCAGTCGGGACGACAATTTTCATCCCATTCCCCTTTTCTTTCCATGGTGTTGTATTTTCTATGTAAAATTTTAAATATAGCGAAATTAAAATTAAAAAAATGTGGTGTAAAAAAAAAGGGGTCCAGCTAGAACGAAAATTAAAAAAGATCGAACAAAAACGTCTTTAATGAATTCACCAATAGTATTATTTTTTCGGCGTAGAGTTTTTAAAACCCGTATATAAATTTTTTAAATATTTTCATTTGTGTGAAACGTAATATATTTTTTTGGTTTATCTTTGACTTTTACGAAAAAAATATTCCTTTTAGAAAAAAAAGGCTTGTATTCGTAAAAGCAATAACGAAAATTTTAAAATTTTTTTTTTTTCTTCTTCAAAAAAGAGAATCCCTTTAAAATGTTGAAGATTAATAAATTTATCCTTTTTTTTTTTATTCTGTCATAAAACTTTCAAGACAAAATTGAATCAAAAATAAAAAAACTGGTCGTAAACAAAGTTAACTCGACGTGATTAACGGGAAATTTGTGAAGATTTTACATTTTGAGCAATAAAAAATTTTTTTGCAGGTTTCCAACTTTTTTTTTTCCTTTTCAGTTTGCTCGACGAATGTTAGATCAATTGGTTTGCGTGGTTGTTCGTAAAAAAAAAATTTTTGGAATCAAAAAGAGCAAAAGCTTTGATTTTCCTTAAAAAATTCAATGAAAAGTAACCCAAATTTTTTTGGAATCACGTGATGTTTTCAGATAAAACCAAAACTGACCATTTTTTTCTGTTGAGCGTATAACAGCAGGGAAAAAAAAGGGAACTGAATTAAGCCCTAAGTTGTAACTGTAAAACATGGCTGCTTGTAAAAAACATCCTTTTTGGGGTATATATCAGCATCGGGCTACGTAATTAGATTTGATAGCATAAACCCCGTCATTTTTTTAAAACAAAAGATGATTCACAATTATCACCCCAACTTGGGGACCACAAACAACTTTTATTTTTTTTTATAATGATGACGATTTTTAAAACCCGCAGCTGTAAAAATTCGACCCCGATTTCGGCGCGCGCGCTTTCAAAAAATCAAAAAACCCACCCCCAAACACGAGATTTAAGCCCCCTTGGCCGGGAGGGGGGTTTTAGTTAATAAAATAAAAAGGGTGATAAGCGTGATCCCTAAAAAAAATACATTTGGCTTGGGATCCAAAAAATTTTGGGTTATTATTACGGAACTAAAAATCAGAATGTAATAAACTGTTCATCCGTGGATTGGCCCTCAAAATTTTTTGGGTTGAGTCCTATCGGCCGCACGTGCACACATTATTCGGTAACTAGACGCGAAAAGGAATGGATCCTCCGACATCAAAAACTTCCACCAATAGGAAAAAAACGGGAGGAACTTTGGTATCTCAAACTGGCAAGTAACCGTTTTCGTGATAGAAGCACTGTTGATCGTGCGCGGATTCATTTTAGGGGTCCCGATAAGTCTGTTAGACAAGCCTTTAACGGGATTCCATTTTTGAACACGTCGCTATACACGCGTGACTGGTTTAAATTCCGCTAACCAAAGTACGCAATGCACCTTTTACTGTGGCGTTCACATCTTTCTTTACTAAAAAAGTCAGTGTAATAAGTTTATCGTCTTCAATTGCCGAATAATGCGTGCACGTGCGGCCGATCGGACTAGACCCAGAAACTCTCGGGGAGTTTTCCAATCCACAGATGAACAGTTTATTACATTCTGATGCGTAGTTCAGTAATAATAAGCCATAACCTTTGGATACTTTATATACGGACATACCCTGTGATGAAGAATCCTACTAATTTGATGAACATTTTGCGACATATGTACAAAACTACATTATATATATATATATATATAAGTCGGTATTTCCTACACTCCCCACTTAACTGTAACTGAGCGCACCATACTTTCCCCGCCTTCCCTACCCCAACTGAAACTTTAGAACCCCGTACCGGAACATTCGGTAAACAGGGAAGCGCAACTGAGACACAGTTCTTTGTCGCATCCAATCCACCAGCACCTTCAAAGGTGTAATTTTTATTATACATTTCTACTTTTAAAGAAGAGGGACATATAGGTACGATTTACGCAAAAATTTTTAATTTAAGGATTTTTTAATATTTTTTTTTGGTTTGCCTCACATGTATGTATACTATGTTAAACATATTTTGTGCTCAAAATTTCATAAGAAAGCTAGCCATGTAATTTTTTTAAGGAAAAAGCAGAAATTTTTGAAGTGAATTTAAAATGCTTATTCCTCCTACAAAAAGTGACAGCATACGTGCATGAAATTTGATTTACATCAAACTATGTATATCAATAAAAAGTTGGTATGGGTTTTGCGTTAACGTGATTGGTATTCTTACAATACTTTCCTTTTATAGTTTATTGAAAATTGTAAAAATGTAAATTCTGAGGTTTAATTATTTTAAAAAGTAAATATTGCTTTGATTCAAAAATGCATGCCAACTTTTGTTACATGTGCGGGAATAGGTAAAAAAATTTCAAAGCATTAGGCGCAATAGAAAAAAGCCTTAGCATTTTTAAATGAAGACAAAATAGTTATTTTATCTTTCTGAGATACGGCGGATTTTTTAAAGGTTTTGATTTGCCGTAGGGATGTGAATAAAAACGAACGTAAAAGCTATCATAATTCTGCATTTTAAAGTTTAGAGCTTTCAAATTTTGTGAGTTATAGAAAGTATATAAAGAAAAATTTAGGCTAAAAAAATTTAATTTGATTTTTTGACCGATTTTGGTCAATTGAATCGTACTGTGTCCCCTTAAGTGTAAATTTGAAATGTAAATATTTATTTTCTGTAATATAAACATATGTACCATCTCCATCTCTGGCTGTTATTCGAACTCAAGCAACGGCAACAGTCGGTGTTCAATTTTCTTTTGTAAACCGGATGGATTTTGTCATCGATAAATGCTCAGTTTGACTTTAGAGAATGAGTAATTGCTAGAAAGTCGATTTCAATAATAGTTAACCAGATGCAATGACCAACAGTCCCATCTGCAAGGGAAATATACCCAGATTATTTAATAAGTTTATGACAGACATCATGAAAGAACAACAAAGTATTTCCTTGCATGTCCACACATACAGTCTAGACTGTAATATTGATCAACCATGTTGAAAGAGCCTTGATTCCACTTTCTGGATTAGAAAACTCACTTCAGCCCAAGAATAATTGAAAAACACTGTATTCGGGTTGCAAGCAAAAGAATCTAACTCTATCATATTAGCGTTTTCCCGTAAAGATTTCCTTAGAGAGAAGCTTAAGGGTTCCTGTCTTGATGGCCTGTTTTTAAGCATTCTTATGGAATTTTTGACGACCAGTAAAAGATAGAATTTTAAGTTTTTTAACATTAATTTATATGTATTTTAAGGTTATGTATATATAAATGTTTAACCAAAAGTATATGCAATAGAACATGAGTTATAGCGCTCTGAACACACCAACCTCGGCCTTAACAAAACATTTTGTAGAGAACCAAAAGGCTAAAATTGATGCTACATACACTATCAGCAAAAAGTTTTTGAAGCGCGATACGTCTTTTACCCTCAGGAAAAGTTTTTTCTCACCAGATTCTGCACCATATCATACTGCAAAATCAAATATAAAATAGCTCTGAAACATAAAAAAAAAATCTTCCTTATGAGAAATAGCTATTATCCCTCTGACTGTGCTCTATGCGAATATTTTTTTACGGGAATAGCAAAAACAATTAAATAGATGTCAAGTAAGAACACTGCAAGGGCTTCAAAAAGCAATCAAAGAGGAAGAATAATTCCTCTAAAAATATTCGATAAAGCTCTTTAGGCTTGGCTAAACGCTTACGTGAAGTGTATTATGCTACAGAAAGCCACATTGAAAATTACATGTAAATAACTTTATTCAATAGAAAAATTATGATACTCTGTAAATTGTCACATTATTTTTTTAAGCAACCGGTATTGTCTGTTGATTTGTTACGTAAAATAACAGATTGAACAGAAAAGAAAAATAAGAGAAGTTCAAATTTGATATTACTGTTTAAATAATAATGGATAGCACTTAAGATGTAAAATATAAATACAAAAATATATCAGGTAAGTTATTTTTATTAATTAACATGGAAACCTATATCTGCTCCAAATTTCCATTCAAATCAATCTTAAACTAAAGGCAATAACTTCTAATTATTCTTGAAAGCAAAATTAGAAAACTTAAGGTATCCGACTACGTTCGAAACCGTGATTTTGCAATAGCGTATAAATGGATAATATTTAGGATATTTAGTGTCCCTTAGATTAGAAAATGTATTTAAAATTGTTTTAAGAATATTATTACAATAAAAAAATATTTAAGTACAATATTTTGCAGCAAAATAGACATAGAATGATCCATTTTCAAAATATTCTCTTTTGTGAAAAATGCTTCTGATATAATAATATTTTGCCTGTATATAGCTCAGACCTCTGTACAGAGGCTGAACTAGAATTTTTGAAATATATAACTTAGAAGTGGGTTTATTTTAAGACAACATTGGGGAGCAATTTTAAGAAAAAAAACGCCGATAATTATTTCAATTGGCTGTAACTCTGAAAATAATGTGAATTTTTCAAAAAAATCCTAGTTCAGACTCTCTGGAGAAGGCTTTATATAAGCGAAATATATATATTTTTATTTTAGAAGCAATTTTTATAAAAGGAGAATGTTTTGAAAAAAGATTATTCTAAGTTAATTTTTTGCCAAAATATTGTATTTAAATCATTTTTTTTGTCAAAATGTCCTTAAAACAATTTTATACATGTATTCTAATCTAAGTGACACTAAATATCATTAAAATTATCCATTTATGCGCTTTTTAAAAATCACGGTTCCGAACGTAGTCGGATACCTTAAGGAACATATATCAGGCAATAATAATAAAATCAACCGACTTTTAGTAATAAAATATAACAACGAGTTCAATAACGAAATGTCTACCTATCAGTTTGCTAAGACAAAGAAAACTGAAGCACATATATTCATCAGTGTATATCAATAAACGTAGATTTCCTTGGACGTGAATAAAAAGCAATAATATAATATAGACCTTATTAAATTATATAGGAGTCCATATTTGAACAATAAATTCTGTTACTTCAGCAATGTCTGGACTAAAATTTTGAGCAATGTAAAAAATTTATATTAATTTACGAATACAAAAACAAATTTGCGTCTGTGGAAGGACTTAAGTCTCTGTTTAAACACATGACGACAAATAAACACTGAACGTACACTGACTTTGACTACACTGCATAAATACATCTCCTTTTATATATATAAAATAGAGACTTCTATTTTATTTACTCACAATGACAGTTTGCAGTCCAATAATAGTTAAAGGAAAAGAAAATATATTATTATTACTTCTTATTTCCAGTGTCACTCGCAACTGCAGCTCGATTAGTTTAGTATGCCAATAAAATGTTCGAAGCACAGACAGAGTGAGATTAACACAATATTCTCCTTTTCTTTGTTTAATGTCAATACCAACCAAGAGACAGGAGTTTTGGAGGACCAATACATAATGAACATGATGCAATGTACAATATAGAAGAAAAATGCGTTTTTCTTTCAGAACTGTTGGTTTTGACATTTGGTTAAGAGTTAACTTGAGGGAAGGTACAGAAAAAAAAATACCGAAAAATCTCTGAAATAAATTTGAGACAACATGTAGCCTTTAATAAGCAAGCAATAGTAGCAATTTAGTGTTCCATCTTAGTATTTTAAAGGGAGCGAGTACTTTCAGCAAAAATAAAACAAAAAATACTCCAAAATGACTGAACTGGACTCTACTGCTCTGAGCCACCCTTTTGTTATTTGCATAGCTTCTTGTGAAACTATAAATCATTAAGCTCTAATGCTGCCAGAAACTACCTAAAAATCGTCAGAGTCAATGTCCATTCTTTCAAGAAAAAACTTTTTTTTTTCAAATAGGGCTGCTGATTAGTATTTTAGCATTGCAGATCTAGTATATTCCCCGGGAATTAGTATGTCTTTCAAGTGCGGCACCATCTAGGTGGGTACTAATCACCTCAATGTAATTTTAACGCTCAGTTTCCTCCACAGAGGGAGGCACCTGAGCTATACCAATGCGAAATCGCAACAAGAACTTAATTTTGCTTAGAGCTTCCATGCCAAACAGGCACTCAGATGTCTTTAACATGCGATATAATCATTTGACATGGACGCTGTCGATTTTCTGCATCATGAAATAGCCACCGATTTGTGCCGGGGTCGTCGAACCCGCAAACTTGGGCGTACAAAGCCAGCAACAAACCAACTAAGTCATCCAGCCGGCTTCGGTGGGGAAAAAACTCTAATATGTACTCTAGTATATTTATTTCAAAGAAAATTAAGACTTCGTCAATCGATCAATGTAGCGTAATATTCCCTTCTGTGATGTTTCAAATTATCTTTCGCATAACTATATTCATTATGTACGTGATTCCTATGAAATGTGCCTTTAAGAGACCGAAAATTTTAAATGTATTTTTCAATATAACTTCTTTTTAAATTTGAAACATCTTTACAATAACTAAAGATTTACAAACGAATCACTAAAATGAATATGAAAATGCTTTCAAAAATCAAAATAAAAAAAACTGATAGAGGCCTTTTTTTACATTAATTTTTTTAACATTTTACAGGTTACTAAATCCATTCAATAATTCAATATTATATCACGTAGATCTGAATGACATAGTGTAC
>BMAV01004204.1:0-13017 GCA_019973955.1 Trichonephila inaurata madagascariensis
TCAGTACGAAAACAGAAGAAATTGTAAAACAAAATTTTTATTCCAAACTTAACCAACGTCGTTAAAAAAGTAATAGTTAATTGTGTCCCATGTATTTTAGCTAATAAGAAAACAGGCAAAAAGAAGGGTTTTTGAATCCTATTTCCAAAGTAAACATCCCTCTATGTACATACCACGTTGACTTCATTGGCCCTTTACCTTCCACAAATAAAAGTTATCAACACGTTTTGACCGTAGTAGACGCATTTACCAAATTTACTTGGCTATATCCCGTTAAAACTGTGTCTGCTGAAAATGCCTTGGAAAAGTTAAAACTACAACAGAAAACCTTTGGTAACCCTGTAAGAATTATAACTGACAGAGGTTCAGCGTTCACTTCAAAATTATTCAACGACTACTGTACTGAAGAAAATATTCAACATCTACAAATAGCAATAGGAATTCCTAGAGGAAACGGACAAGTTGAAGTTAAACGAATACACCGAACTTTGGTTCCAGTCCTTACCAAGCTATCGTTAGACGACTCAACGAAATGGTACAAATACGTCAACAGATTACAAAGAATACTAAACAGCACTATATGTCGAAGCACAAAATGGACACCATTCGAACTTTTAATAGGAACATAATGCGTAACAAGGAGGACATTCAAATCAGAGACCTACTGCTAGAAGAAATGGCGGAAGAACTACAAGAACAACGTGAATTTCTTAGGAATGACGCCAAAAAGAACATCGAAACCATACAATCTGAGAACCGAAAGACATACAACAAAAGAAGAAAGATAGCTCCAATATACAAAGAAGGCGATTTAGTAGCCATCCAAAGGACTCAATTTGGAACTGGACTAAAACTAAGACCAAAGTTCTTAGGTCCTTATAAAATAACTAAAGTGAATTCTAGAGATAGATATGAAGTGGAAAAGGTTGGTCATCACGAAGGACCGAACTCCACCACCACCTCAGCTGATTTAATGAAATATTTTTGTACAAATTAAATTTTGAATAGTAATTATTATATTTAATCTTTCTCATATTCTATCCTTTTCGAGAAATTAATTGCTATTATGTGGTAAAACTCGTTTCTAATAATTATCTTATATTCGTTTGTAACACAATTATTATATTTTCGTATTATTCTTTACCTTTCAACCTATTCGTAGGATTATTTTTTTTTTGTGATTTGGTATTTAGTTAATTGCAGGACACAATATAGAATATTTTTGGTATTTTTATGTTTTATTTTAGATCCGGAATTGTTAATATCGGGTATGCATCTTTTCATCTGTATACTTTATTATTATAAGAACAATATTTTTCTTTGGTTGTTGCATAAACATTCATACATTTAAAAATTTATGGTTATAGCTGAATCCAATTTAGCTCTCTCCTTAGTAAATAATTTAGCTCTCAACACTGTAAGAGCTAAGAGACCAGCTCTGTCAGAGGAGGGTGATTTTGTAGGATATCCCATTTGTAGAAGGTTAGATCATATCTTTTACCGAGGTCGGCAATTCTAATCAAAACAGTATTCCACATCAATGCCATCTAGCGTCCCTTTTAAAACGCCGTCATCAACCTTTTTCGCCAGAGGCCCACTAACACCCGTCGAGAAACGTCGTATTTCGCGCGTCAGCGCCAGGCGGTAAGTCTCAATAGCACCATAATGAATTCTATTTAATCTCAATTGCCTCCCTTAAAGTAATGTGATCTAACTTTCCTATTCTTCCGAAATATGCTTATCCAACTTTCCTATTCTTTTGAAATATTCCCCATGTAAATACTCTCCTATAATTCTTAATAAATTATTTAGTTTTCAACCAGTTTCTTTCTTGAACTATGTTGTCTATTTTTATTTCAAAATTAACTAATACACCCTAAAACCCCTAGACACCACGCCATAAAAACCCCGCTATCTGAAGAATTCCACCTTTTGGGAAGATTTCGGTTGGATTCCCATATATATATATATATATACAACACACACACGTGTGTGTTTTTGGCCAATGTATTTGTTGGTTAAAGAGCACATACATATTTCTATTGAAACAGATGTGGCTGTAGTTGCCGAGTGTCACGGACTGGAGGCTGGCGTTGTTTACGTCGAGTTCTGGATTCGGGTCCGGGCGCCACTAAAGACCTACTGTGTAGAGGAACTAGTACACGTTCAATCTGTCGAAGCTCTCTAAATCTTCTCGATGGCCTGACGGGAATCCAGGGTGACAGCTTCGCTGTCGTCCTCGCCACTAGACCAAGGATCAAAACTACGAGGTCCGTTGCCAACAGCTTTCGTAAAGCTTCTACGTACTAATAATCCATCTCTCTATTCAACTACATATTAGATTAGTGTCATCTGTAAAGTCAAAGTTACTCAGCTGATATTCTTCTTGAAATAAATTGAACATTTCTGCTTTAGCCAAAACCGGATCATTTTCGTGCTTAGTTTAGAATTTATTTTAGTTTATACATAATGAAATTTTTGCGAGAAAACTACGAAAATTATCATCAATAGAACAGGAAGAAGGAGATTTGTGGAATTGAATTAATCGTAGTATATTATTTCTTTTTTAAGGAAGCGGACAAATTGAGTCACAGAGATATTGAGAATTAACAGGTAAAGGAATAAATTTAAACTAGACTAACAAGGTTCTCACAATCCAGTATACACTAAAAGAAAAAAAAAGAAAGAAAGATATATATTTCGGCTTTCAGAGGCAATTACATAAATAAATTGTCTACTCAAATTGATTAGTTGTTGGCTAACATCGATTCACGAAGAAGAATGACATAGTAATCTTCAGCCACGTTCCAATGGTACCACCGGTCCAGGCATCTCACTCAGAAGCACGAGGGCGATGGGCCACTTCATTTGAAACCTTAGTCATGACTAATAGTTGAGCTGGCACTTTATTCTCAAAACTTTCCCAACACGTCAACGTGATGACTTTGAGCTTTAACAGATTTAACGTCTATGGGTGTAACGTGTGTGTTAACGAAGACAATTTAAAGCGCCATGAAGATTATGAATTTATATTCCAAAAAATTCAAATTGTGATACCCCGCGAGCTGGGGGTATCATCTTGTAACCATCCACGCGACCTATGTTTGAGGGAATGAAATATTGACCACTAAACTCTGGAATAATAAAATTAGTTTATTATGATCTTAATATATATTCAATAAAACAACACTAGACTAGGAACCTTATGATAAGGAGTGATGTGACGTAAACCGTACTTATGACAAATAGCGCAATAAACCGCAGTATCTATATTTATAGCTTATTTCCTAACTTATTAGAATCCTCTCTAGTCTTAAAGCTTAATCCACCTGTCTTACCGCTATTTCCTTGGCGAACAGCTACGGTCCTTAAATCATCAATATATTCTTCGAACCAACTTGCTCCGGCTAAGGGGATACTCTTACTGTACTCGGACCCACTTCTAAATCAACTTGACTGGCACTATTAGACCGACTCCTAGATTACACTTAGATTATTCTCCTCGAACTTCATCTAGAGCCTTACCTCACTTCACTTAGCTTTATTTCTCCACTTAGCCCTCCACGTGAATATTAACGTTCCAATATATACAATTCCTAATCTGCATAAGCACGCTCTCTTCTTGGGTTGGTTGGAAACAATTGCCCTTCTGGCCCCAAAGATATCCCAAAAGGATTATTAGAAGTACCGATAAAGCTCCGTCACAAAATTAATATTACGCAAACTAATGCAGATGCTAAATGTACACTAAGTTTCAATACACTGGAATACACATTCACTGTTATATTTCCTATTTTTCATACAAAACGTTTTAGATCAATTTATCTCAAAGAAAGTGCAGAAAGAGGATATATAACAGCTATTCAAAATTGTCTTTTTAAAAGGAAAAAAAAACACGTGTATTTTCTTTAAATTGTAGCTTGGAATGGAACAACGACATTTTTTACCGATCGAATATACTTCTATCATCATTGACTAATACAGCCATTTCCTCTCTCTCCCCTCCCGCACGAAACATCTAAAAAAATGACACATTCTCCCAGAGACAGCGGTTGGCTCATACAAAATTCATATCTCAAAAGAGTCTCATCTCTTCCACGGCTGCCCCCAAAAAGAAATAATAATTAAATACAAAAATAAAACTAAGGGGGAAAAGTCTGATACGATAAGAAAAAAAAAATGCCCTTTTTCTTCATTAGTAATTCAGAACTTTTTGTGGGTGAGGGGAGAGCGCTGAGAAATTGTGCACCTGCCGGCTAATAAAAAGAATCTAAAAAATGAATGACATATTGTAAAGGTGTTTTGCTCACTTCTTCCAGTAAGGGAACCGCTGAAAGTTTAATAAGGAGGGTATTGAAGTTTCCAGAACTGTCCCTTTTCGGAGGAAATTACTTTGACACCGCCAATCACTGGGAGAGAAAAAAAAATCCGAAAATTTTCCTTCTTTTAAATTTAGATATGCAAAAATTGCAATAATAATAATAAAACCATGGGAATATTCGATATGTAATGTTTACTCTAAAATGGTTAATTTTTTGAGAGAGTTATACTAACGTCCACTATAATATAGCTCGTGGGATGTTGGCGATGTACCTCAAAATTTTGAACCATGCTTTAGTGACAAGGGTGACACCTCATAAGGCACCCCTCTCCTAACTTTCCCCCACACCAACGGAAAGATCGTCGACAGATTTGACATACAGGGGTTCCCTATACGTGGCGGGTCTTCAGAGCTGCACTAGACTCCAACTCATGACATGCCAGCAACTAGTCCGTTATCCTTGACCACTAGGCTACCGCAGCCACTGGTCCTTTTCAGAGCTTGTATTATTTTTATCACTAAGCAAAGTTGAATTATTCTTCCATTAGTAAATTAACTGAAAAATATGAAGACATTTACATAATTATCAAAGTACCAATTATCAATTCAGAAATCCTTTTGACTTGCAAATCTAACCCAATGACCTCTATGGAATTTTAAGTATTAGTAGAAAGTTCAAAATGGGGGAGCCGAAAAAATGAATATCCTCGGTAAACTTGAACCGATCAATTTTCTTGAAATAAAAAATTTCTTTTATGTAACACACAAAAAGTATTAAAAAATTCTTCAAATTATATATATATTAAAAATAAGTTTTTTTAAAATTATAAATCAGTTTTGATTTTTTAATACAATTATTGGTCAATTTTATATCAATTCCACTTATTTCAAGGCTATAAACTACAAATGTGACTATAGAGTCGATTGTCATGATCAGTTTCTACGAGGCTAGTATTGTTCTCGTCGTATCGCCTGAATCAGCACTGCATAGCCAGGAATTTTATTATTCCTGAACAGCATGGCTTTGTTACACAGTGCTCCACAGTAAACCAGTTATTAAAGTTCTGAGCTGATTCATCACGGCTTTCAAAATAACCAGGCCACGGGGATGCTTTTGTGGACATAGCCAAAAACCTTTGACAAAATTTGGCATGATGGCTTGCTATCAAGATGATCGACTTGGGTTTCGGACCAACTCATCAAAAATTTTACACTCTGCCGAAACTCCCGTGATTTTTTTGGGTAAGAGGTGAAAACAGTCTCTCCACCCGGTCCAATTCTCAGTGGGGTCCACAAGGATCTTTATTAGGGCCCAAGCTCTTTAATCTATACATCAACGACATTCCCAAGCTGCCGAAGTCCACTTAGCGATGTACGCGGACGACACTGCGCTTTTAACCAAACATTTATAACCGCAATATCATTGGCGGCTTCAAATTATGTTATTGGGCTCGAAACCGGCTTAACGACTGGAAAATAAAGGTTAATGCATCTAAAAGCGCATGCCTTCTCTTTACGAGACAGCGGTGCATCGGAAACCTCCCGCATGTCAGCCTGACCCCTGGGTTACTGAATATAAGTACCTAGGTTTAATACTTGACACTAAATTAAACTTTGCTAAACACATTCGTTCCGCCCTCCAAAAGGCGGCTGGAATGAGAAACACTCTAAATCACTTGATTTCTCCCAAGAGCAAGCTCGCATTAAGGCACAAGGTTCTATTATACAAAGCCATTCTTCACCCCCATCATGTTGTACGCTTCTCCCATCTGGGCAGGGGTGGCAGTTACTCACCTGAAAAGATTGCACACTTTTCAAAACATTCAACTGCGTAGAGCAACAAACGCACCTTGGTTGTCGGGAACGAAGTCTTGCATAAAGATCTTAATGTTCCGCCGCTTCTTGATTTCATCAAAAAAAAATCAGAAAATTTCTTCAACCGGTTACCACAGATTTCAAAATGAATCTATCGGAAATCCGGCTTACGACAATTCTATTCCTAGTTCTTCTAAAGGACCTAGAGCAGTTCTTAATCACTCGTATCAACACTTCCCAGCTCTGAAAAGAATGAGGAATGTCTTGATACGAATTAAATTTTGAGCTTTATTGTTACACGTTGTCTTATTTGCAAGACTTCACTCACTCTAATTATTCCCCTCCCCCACGCCATGCAAGTTTTTGATCGCGTTTGGGGTGGCAACTTCACCCTCATGATCTTATTTCAAACTCCTCTACCTTTCCCCTTTCTTTCTTCCAAGTGGTTATTTAAAACTTCCTTTCAATAACCGCACGCGTTTATCTTAGAGGTAACGTGTAATGGATTTAAAAAATATTATTCTCTTAACCCTTTTTTAAAAAAGAAAATATCCCTTCTCTCTCTTTCCCTCAAGATGGGGCGACGGTTGAAAGACGACTTTGCTTCATGGAGATGTGACGTCATTTTCTCTTGCGTTTTCCTATGAAAGCGAAACAAAAACCCAAACAATGGGAGAGGGGTGTCCACCCCACCCCCCACCATTTTTATTCCCTTTTCATTTAATGGGCTGCTTTCTTTTTTTTACATGTAACAACAAATTGTTCTCTGTTCAATTTTATGATGAGAGATAAAAAGAGCTTCTCTAAAGGTTCCCGTAAATGTATAACCGTTCCGTTACCTTTTCCCGTCGAGGTTACGGGCCCAAATCTAATTCTACCCCGAAAAATCAACATAAAACAAAAGGAGGGCCATTTTATAAACTGGAATTAGATATCTGTAAGGATCTGAGGCTTCCCAGCTAGCAATATTTTAACCTAAATTTCGAATCTGGTAGCAGTTGAGTGGGGGTGGCCGAGGAAGGAAGAGACTTATGTGAGTGTTTATTAATGCGTACTTTAAAGCAACACGAGGGCAACTGGTGATGGGTTTTAATTTTGCATTGACGGATTGCGTCATAATTTTGAATCTCGATTAAGTGACGAGGACGATATTTGAGTTCCGAAATTTCTCCTCCAATACGATTACAACGGGAGGATTTCAAGCCACGACTGATATAAAGTGTACCTGCCTCTCTTCGCAGAGAGTTTGCAATGGCACCAGGACTCGAACCCGCTATTTAACAAACGCTGGTCACGATTTCTTGACCATGAACACAGAGGAATATAGGCGAAGGTAAACAATTGATTTGAGAAATACCTGAATGAATACTATAAGTTGTTTCCTATAGGTTGTCGAAGATGAGCTAAAACTATTATTTGAATGTTATAGTATGAACGTAGTGTGTTGACCCTTAACAAAAAATTATACTAAAAGTATTCCCATTAATCCTTGCAACAGATTGTTCTTTTGATAATAATAAAATATCGAATTCTCAACTCTCTGAAGTTTAAAATAAAGAACCCTTGATGTGTGTCTGACAATACCAAAATCCTCATTTGATGTAGAGGGGAAGTCAGGACTGTGACACAACACTAGAATTATTGGCGACAAACTTCATAAATTTAAACCTATGTCATGTGAAGAGAATGACAGCTGACATGGCTCTCCATTTCTTAAACTTCTAGAACTTTTAGCCTCGAAAGATTAACCAAGTATCTGCTTCTCTGCAGGGTGGCTGTTAGCAGCCCTAGTACTAAAAATGTATAGCTAGGCATAAGAAAACACCAACCTGTATGTTTTACTATATTGTAAATTTCATAGAACTAGTACTCTAACCCATAGCTTGAACGCGTCCGATTATAAACATCTCCATCATGACTACCATGCACAGCTAAATATCTGTCGCTTCTTCCGCACAATAATGTGCATATTCTCCATATTTTGTAAACATTATCTCGATAATAAACAGAGGACTAAACAACACTTTGTGTGTTGAAATGAAATTTTTTTTTATTTATGGTATGGTTCTTAATTTTAAGGACGTTGTGTGATAAACTGTTACGTGTGTTATTTATATTCAATTACACATTTATCTATTAGTTTATTTTTCCGTTTAAAAATTTTTTTTAATATGTTTTGATTCATGATTTTGTTCTCTATTATAGAATGATAAGCCAATCAAGAATCATTTTAATACATACGAGTTTAAAATAGCTTTTTACTATTTTAGGTATTCAGGCGTTTTCTACGTTCCCACTATCAACCATTGGTTAGATTTATATTTAAATATAAATAAAAGATAACACAGCAACAACTAAAATATTTAGGTCTGATGAGAAATTTATTTAAATTCCTCCCCCCAATGCTTTAAGGTAACTTTTATTTTAACTGACGTTACAGAAGATCGATGAAACAAAACGTGACATATTTTGTCGATTGGATCCAAAATCATGTAACACGAAAAAAAAAAAAATTCGAATGAATTGACCCACTCAACAGTGAATGACAACCAAAAGACGTGAAAAAGGAAACGATCAACCTCACAAAATAAAGATGCATTTCCGAAAGCAACGATTAAAAAAGCAAACATATAACAATTTTTCTAAGCTTTACTGATAACGTTAAAAAAAGCACATTCACGTCCAACTTTTCTCATCAGCAATTTCACACAGGATTCAAAATTTCCAAAAAAGTAAACATTAGGAATGCATTTTTCAGTTCCGTGCTTGATCTCTTTATTAGTAGAGGAGTTGCATCCGAAAACTAATTATTCAATTACTTCCGGTAAATTGCATTATATAACACTCGAACGCAGTGTTATATATATTTTTGTTAGAAAAGAAAGGAGTGTGGAAAGTAGGGTGGCCCACAATAAATTCTCGTGTGACGTCATCGAATGAATGACGACGGGGGAAAATCGAAAAAAACGATCCGGAATTCTGATTGTGTTTTGAGATCTTCGGGCAATAAATAAAGAAAAAAAACAAAAGTTCGGGGGGCAAAAGAAAATTGAATTTTTCCCCTTAAGAGTTTCTTTGCGTAAATGTATATTTCATATATGCCAATAATATTATTTTGAACAAAATGCTTTCAATGTTTTCAGTTTTTAACAAAATGTTAAAATTATGAGTATTTTTTTCCACCAGAATTATAATAAATCTAGCGAACAAATTTTAAATTACAATAATTTGCGTAAACGCATATCTAGCAGATAAATTGAAAGCATTAGAAACTTCATTTGATTACATAAATTAAAAAAAAATACAATATACAAATTTTATTACTCTTCTTAGTTAAGAGATCTGGTAACAAAAAATTTTCCATTTTTTCGTTGCTAACTTTTGGGAAAATTTTAGTTTTATATTAAAAAATTTTTTTTAACTTTTGTATTTTGATTTTCCACAATAAATCCTTTTTCACATGGGGGACAGTATTTTCGTATCAGTAAGAAGTTAAGCTCACGCGTAATTGGTATATAAAAACCTTCTTCCGTTGGTCCCAAATTCTTTGAGGCCAGATAAACGAAATAGATAAAAAAAGGCTTTGTTCTTTAATCATAAAAATAATCCTACAACTAGACATAAATCCAATGAAGTTTGCATTAAAATATCACATTTTTTTTTTTTTAAAAAAATTTAAACTTTCTAAATGAAACCGTTTAAAATCGTGTGTGGAATTTCATCCAAACAAACGAAAAATAAAAATAAATTCAGTGAGACTTAAGCTCCTTAAAGTCCCTTCTAAAATGTTTAAGACGTGTGTGTCTTTTGCACAAGACTTATACCAACACAGAAATTTCTCAATTCTAGGGATGATTTGCTAAAGAATTAGTCTCAAGAAAAGCACGAACAAGAACAGCTTTTTTTTTATCCCATTAGAGAATTCTTATTTTATATTGAAGGTAATTTTAGATCTAATGAGAAAATTGAAATAAATTACCTAAAAGAGCAATCAGCAGCCTTAAGGCTGTTTTAGTCATATGTACGAGAGCGAGAACTTAACGTGGAGAATATTTACAAACATGAAAAATGCCTCAATTTTTATAAAAATTTGTGACATTGTAATTCATGCATTTGTTTATAATATAGTGTTTTTTTAAAATTTCAAAACATTTTATAAATAATTAATTTTTCCTTTTAACATATAAAGAGAGAGCTCATTTAGCTTTGCGATATAGGAGAAAAAATGCGAAACACATTTTATAAAAAAAAAAATGTGTCAAAACTCAGATAAAAATACACAGTATGATAAAATAAGTGATTCTCTACAGGATAGTGAAGCCAGAATATAATATTAATGCTCGAGAGTAGTTTTATGCCTGAAAAAATATTCTGAATCTTTAACATAAGCCTTAATGCAGTCTTTCTCTGACATCGCAACAGCAATTCTGATAACACTTGATTGTGGCAGATGAAACATTTGCTTAAGACAGAGGGTTCACGCAATCTACCATTACGTGTTGTTTTTCAAATGCAAAGGAAGGTCCAAGCAACAAAATGACATTTTTTTTTCGGGAGTTGTGTGTCTTCGTCATTTCACCGAAATAGCTCGTAATTAAAGTACACCTTTGCATCCAACAGGAAACAAATACCACATGCAAGGTGTGACACAAACATAACGAGACTAAGTGTGTAGCTTGGAAAAAAAGAGTGGAGTTGGCAACAACTCTTTTGGTGACGTCATCTCACATACCTCCGCTATCCATGCGGATAGAAGATGCCAGTTTCATCTCAATCGATCAGAGTGAATGTGTGCAACTGCATTCTGCAGGGAAAATGTCGAATCAACGCCAAGTTTCATGTGAAACTTTAGAAATCAGCCACGAAAACATTTCAAATATTAAACCGAGGCTTATGGAGATGAAACTTTGTCTCGTGCACATGTGTTTGAATGGTATAAAAGGTTTTCTGGGGAAAGGATCACATTGCAGAAGACGATGAACCAGGACAGGGTGGCCAAGGACAGTGATTATAGTCCAAAATGTGTGATATGAGTGGATTTCCTAGTCACATCAGACTGTTAATCATCACTACTACCCTGAAGTACTAAAAATACTTTGTGAAAAAATTAGGAAAGCAAAGGCCAGAATTGGAGAGTGATGGATCGCTTTTGCACCAACACAATGCATTAGCTCACATGGCCTTATCTGTCCAGCAAAAGCCTTACTATGATGGAACATCCTCCTTATTCACCTGATTTGGTCCCATAAGACTTTTTTTATTTCCTTCAGTTAATACTTGCTGAAAGGGAATCCATTTTACCTCAGTTGAACAGGTTCTGGAGAAAATGAAAAATCTCCTACAGGGACTTCCAAAAGTCTCGTTCCAGAATTTGTGACATCTCTCGCGTTCTTCTTCTAACATAACTCCACGTTCTTTGCGGGCCCCGATTAATGAAAACTTTTCCCCAATTCCCAAAAGGAAAAACGAAAAACAATACAAATAAAATATGCTTTAAAAAGGGTAGAAAGTTTGTGAGATGTGGCAAAACTTAGAAAACTTAGGGGGATAAGTGGAATTGAGTTTTGACGGCCTACTCAAAAAAGGGCAAAACCCCCCCTCTTTAAAAATTTTTTTGGGAGGGAAGGGACACGGTACTTTATCTACCTACAAATATCAGAATCGTCAGTCTTCAAAAAAGGAAAAGATTATTTCCGAAAGCTTATAATAAAAAGTGAATTAGATAATTTATTATATTTTGGATAATG
Organism: Trichonephila inaurata madagascariensis; assembly: GCA_019973955.1. Taxonomy (NCBI): domain Eukaryota; kingdom Metazoa; phylum Arthropoda; class Arachnida; order Araneae; family Nephilidae; genus Trichonephila; species Trichonephila inaurata. The sequence continues at coordinate 11,884 of BMAV01004204.1, forward strand.
ATCTAGTTGCGCAATCGCTTAAAAATCGGCATTTTTTGGTTTACTCATTAATATAAGTTTGTTCATTATATAAATTTAGTTAAATTTTTAATAAAGTTGTTTTAAAATTATAAAATTCTCACCCTTTCCCGATAATCCCATCTAACTTACGCGGAACACGTCATAGCTATCGACAGTGGATATGTACTTGGCGAACATAATTCTGGGTTGGAATGGGAAAGGGTTTGGTATATTATCTGAAATGTTTTTCGGGGCTTGAGAATGTCCGGGGTTTTTGGAAAATAGATATAAATACAGTTCGAAATCCCAAGTAACTTATCTTCTTATTTAAAAAAATCATCTCGGGGGAAGGGCTGGGTACTAAAATTTGGATCGGTATATGCAAAATCAACCCACGGATTTCCCACTCAAGGCTGATGAGCTTTCCTCAAAAAAAAAAAAATTGGAGGCTGGTTTTGCGTCACAGCAGGGGGAAAAAATCAGGACCAACAGCTTTGTGTACGATTTACTAAAATTCATAAAAATTTAGAGCTAAGGATTCCGGCGGGATTGATCATTTTTGTTGCTCGAACCACAAGTCAGGACTATGTGGAGGTTCCCAATTCCCGGGGAAAACGGTACAACTTTTGGAAATATTGGCTAAATTTGAAGAGGTATTCTTAAAATTAAAAGGGGGTTTCCCGAATAGTGATAATTGGAAAGACGGGGGTCAAAAAAGCGCATAGGATGCCTAATTTTGATGCTTGCAGAAACGGAGAAATTCTGAGGGGTTTGGGGGTAACCAAAAAGGTAAAAAAGATTTTAGAGGTACGTATGAGAATACCAAAATAAAGGGGTTCGGAGGAATAGATTTCAGAATGATGATCAGAGATTCAACGAAAGGGGATACCAATTTCGAAATGATGAAATGATAATTTTAATAAAAGGGGCCGTAGAAATAGGGGTTCGGTGAAAATTTCAGTCAGGGGAGGATCAAAGGGGGCGATTGAATGTTGTAAAGTTAAAGATCTCCCCAAAAAGGGAAACGGCGAAGGGGAAAATACCAATTAAACTTTCTCCGATATTTTATCACCCCTAGACTTCCCCACATTCCTATTTTATTAAATAAAACATTTTTGAAAGCGCTATAAGGGA
>BMAV01004206.1:0-42598 GCA_019973955.1 Trichonephila inaurata madagascariensis
AAAAAATCGTTGTCATTTTTCCGAAAAGATTTCTCTCGTAAAGGTTTCGCAGATTCAACTGTAATAACCATTCGAAAAGCAATACGCGAGCGGAATCCTTTTTATTCTAAACAGGCCGCGGAAACGACCAAAGAAAAACTGAATTCATCATAAATTCAGAATGATTGAATAATGGGCCGGTAAACGTTTTTTAGAAAACGAAAAAAAATGAATGGCATTCCATTCTAAAGAGAAAACGAATCGCAATAGAAAGTACTCGGAGTACACTCACGTTGTCTTTTCAACGAGATACACACAATAACTGCATCAAAAAATCGACGAAAGGAAACAGTTGATTTGAATTTCCATCTCTCCAAAAACAAAAATTCTATTAAAAAATGGTTGTAATACGGCAGTAGATTTAACATGACATTTTCACAGCGTTTCTTTGATTGATTGCATATAAACATTGTACTTTTAGAAGTACAATGAGGGTTATGCAGAGTTTCTCAGGCCGCTACACGTCGATTTGATTCGAGATTTTGGTCATATTTTATTGAGCAATCTCATTTTTAAATGGCATTTGCAATTTTTTAAAATTATGCTGTAAATGTGTAATGGGTTCTCACACTTAAGTTAACCTCTATGTCTACTTTATTACAATGATTGATATGAGAAACTCATCTTGTGAAGGAACCACGATAAACGCGAATTTGTATGCAGTAACAGATTTAGATGAAGGCCCGCGAGGCCCGGGCCAAGGGCGGAAAATTTTTTAAAGGCGCCAAAATTTTTAAAGCGGCAAAAATTTGAAATCGATTGTTTTATCAACCGAATTTTAATGCTTCTTTACTTGCTTTGACAACTTCTAGTCAATCTTTTTTAAAAAAAAAGGTAGAATTATTTTTTAATTAAATGAGTAAAGTAGTAAAATTTAAAATACCTGACAAATAGGTACTAAAATTTTTTTCGTTAAGTATAGCATTTGTCTATTGACGTTAGATTTTTCATAAATCTAAATGTAGCGTTTGTTTTCTCATCATTATAGCACAAAATATTAAATTACTATATTTAATTACACCTCTCTTTTCCCGGATACTTAAAAACTTGATTCTCTCAATTCCTACTATTAACTCACACTCTATATATTTATTTATCTTGATAGAATTTTCAATAGTTAATAAAATACATTTTAAAGCACTCAATTGAGCAGAAATTTTATATACATAATTATTTTGGATGACAATACAATAATTTAATCATAATTAATAAAATTAACTGATTAAAACTAATTATTTTAAGAATTACAAATACACACAGCCACGTTGGCATCAATTTTGGCGACTTGAGTCAAAATTTGAAAAGGTTTTTTTCTCACGTTTTAAAGCATTCAATTGAACTGAAATTTTATAGACCCGATTGTTTTGGATGACAATACGATACTTTAAATGATAATTAATAAAAATTAATTACCACTTAATGTTGTGATTCTGTCCTACGTATATACATATTTATATTAATTGTAACTATTTAATAAAAAGTAGCTAAAATAAAAATTCTTTGTTGATCTAAGTAGGAATTGACTTAAATTTTTTTTATATTACTTGTTTTTTTTTTTTTTTTTAATCTCACATAAAAATTTTTACAGTTTTACATAATGTGAGGCGTAATTCATGCCTAAATTTAATACGAATTCTTTATTACTATTCGTATTATTATTACATATAAGGGCGTCAAATTAACTTGAGTCTAGGGCGCCATTGAACCTAAATGCGTCTGTTTATATGCCGATTGGTTTAATTTTTAAATTAACGTTACTCTTGAGCTAAATTGGTGCGATAGGGGATGGTTCTCGTTTAAATCATGGTCAAGTGACGAGGACAATCCCTTAGTTTGTAACTTCTCGCACGCATTACCCTTAAATATAGCCTCTAGGGATAATTTAGTATGGCATTTGATATTAGAACCTAACATTACGTAGAGAACCGAAAGGTGGACAAATGAGTATATTACTACTTAAATAGAAGTGTAGTTTATGAGAGAGGGGGGAAGGACTGTTTAAACGCGTAGGAGAAAAGTAATAAACGATAGATGGAAGAACTAGAGGGCGTTATAGAAGTAATACTGAAGTCACAACAACCTCATCAGTAGAGATTCAGAGTGAATATTCGTGAATCGAATACTGTTATTTGAAATCTATTGCTTAACCCTTTATCTACCGACGGTACTTATGAGTACCACTCACTTTAAAATTACATAGAATAACCAATTTTACGAATATTCTGACAATACTTAGCAGGAATATTGTTTGAAATCCACTCTTCCAAGATATATCGCAGCAAGTGTTCTATGGTGTGTATTTTAGCGGGGAAAGCGAATAGTTTTATAGCAGAAATTGCGTTTTCAGCGGATTGCAAAGACTATCATGTTTGTCCCGAAAAAAATAGTTAATGTCAAAAGATAAGTCTTACTTTTTTTTATTGTTAATGAGGACCTTAGAAAACGATTTAACTCTTTGTTTTAAAGTGAACAGTGTATATAATTAATTTTACAGTGGAATATCTTTAATTAATTAATTAGCTGTAACCAGTGGCGCACACAAGGGGAGTCCTGCCCCTAAGCCCTGATTTTTCCCGGTTGGTTATAATTCAAAGGGTATATAAAAAGTAAAATTTTTTAAATATTTGTTATTAATGATTAATGCTAATTATTACTTAATTAATGCAAATTATTTATTCAATAGTAGTTTTTATTTTGTTTTTTGTTCCTGAAAATCGAAAAAACCCAAAAATAGCATGATAAAAAATTTTTTGAACTTTTAACTCCCCCCCCCCTCTTGAAAAAATTCCTGTGTTCGCTACTGGCTCTAATGGATTAAATTTCCGAAAGTTGGTAATTTGTTTTTTGTATATCCTTTAAATTTTTAAAAGGGAATCCAAAAAAAAATTGCAAAGAAAAAAAATTTCAGTAAATCATAATGCGGTAAACCGTTCCACGTATTTAATATATTTTGATATTGATTATTCAAAAACTGAATACAAACTAGTTAAAAATCTGCGTATCATGTCTCTTATTCATATAGAAGCAGATCCGTCAGAAAAATATTGTTAATCCGCATGAAATATTACGATAAAGCGACCTCAAACGCAGAAAATAAAATGCATAATATTACTTCTGAATATTTTTGTGAATATTTTTTTCAGAAGAGATTCTACTTCACGCGATTGTAAATATTTAAGAAAATAAATTTCTTACATTAATTCGTATCTTTTTCACCAAGTTAATAAAAACACAGTTCACAGCGCGCGTGCGCTGACAGTAAATAATGTTATTTTCCTTCAGCATTAACTCTGTAACTTTTAAAAACCCAAGAATACTCGTATATCTTGACAGCAATTGTATTCATAATAATAAACAAAATTCATTGAAATAAATTATAGCAAATAATATAATATTCATAATAAAGTTTAAAACTCAGCAACAGAAAAATTGGAAATGTTGGACAATCCTTTTGTAAAATAATTGTCAAGTCATTTTCAATAAACTTTAAAATTATATCAAAAAAAATTTCGCCATGACAAAACTTTAATTTATTGCTATATAACCTTAACTATATATAGAAGGAGATTAATAACAACATACATCATCCAGGGTAAAGATTTATATAATACGTGTAATTATCCTACAAAAGCAGTTTAATATATATATATATATATATATATATATATATATTTTCAAAATTTTTATATGTAAAAAAAAAACATACATAAAACTATTTCTTTTTTTAAAAAATTTTTCAATCAATATTATAAAAATAATTTTACAAAATATGCTTCCGTCAAACCTTGTTGCTAATAAAAATTTTTAGAAAATACTATTAGTGTGCTCTAATACTTTCAACAATCAGTCTGTCACTAGTTGGCCCAGAGTTTTCCAGATCAACAAAAGAAACTATCTGGTACCAACCCTGAATGTATGTATTTTATTGGTCTAAAATTTTCCCGGTAATATGAAATGTTGCCAAAACAGATTGACTTTCTAGAATGACGATTGCAATCTTAAAAATAATTAAAAAATAAATATAACATTTTCCCATGAAGCTTTTTCGGAAATTGATATTTATGTCGCAAATCACAATCTATACAACAATACAATTTAAAAAAAAAGAAAGAAAAGATTGATTGCTGTGAAATACAACACCAGTAATTATTTCAGAAGTACTACTAAATCTGATAACGAAACTGAAATATTCAAAAGGAGAAATGGGAATGAGTGGCCACCCCCACTCGATTTAAATACACACAATCCCCCTTTCAATTTCTACCAGTTCTTCGAACTCGACATGTTTAGTATTCTAGATGTCCATTCTCTTTATTCAAAGAGAAGAAATATATTTGCATGCCAGATATAACAAGGCTAATAAACTGGAAGTTAATAACTTCACCAAAAAAAGAACATGGGGAACAGGACTTAACGTAGCGAAATCAAGTTTTTTTCTTTAAAAAAGAGAAAAAAAGGGTCAAACAGCTAAACGGATCATAATCTGTTCAATCAATATTTATGCGAGTTTCGAACGTTTCCAAACATGTTTATTCAACAAAGAAAAAAAAAGAACATATTCTTATGAGGAGGTGAGTTCTTTTACGTCACACTCAAAAGCAACACGAGGTCTATTGCCGACGGACCTCGTAATTTTGAACCTCGGTCAAGTGACAAGCACGACATCCGAGCTGGCACCCCCCTCCCCCCACTTCCTTTTCCGATCTTTCACACCATGTCAACAGGAGGACTTCCAGCTTCGACAGATTTTACGTGTATCAGCATTCTCTACACAGTGGATCTTTTTATATTAAGAAGCAAGAGGTGTTTTGAAAAAAAGTTTCGTTTTTTTAAACAAATGTTCATTTGTTACAGGTAATGTTATTTTTCACATATCGATAAAATAAATTTGCCTCATTATCGACAATAAATAAAAACTTCATCAAGTTCCAAAACATCTTTTATGTTGTTTCGGTGCAAATTCACTTAAATGCATTAAAGGTTCACATGCTACCTTTTTTCAATGCGAATAATGAATACGCATTTAAAACTCCATTGTGACTGACGAAAATTATATAAATATGAGATTTTTCAAAAATAAGTTTCTCACTTGAAGTATTTCTGAATATAGCCTTAATACAGATAAATGAGAGAGAGAGAGAGAGAGAGAAAGGGGACTTATACCTAAAAACCTGTCTCGAAATACCTAATTACAAAAGGTATAAAATTATGTGCATGCTCAAATGATTTATTTAAAAATTTTAAAATGGATTTCTAGGTATTTAAATTAATATATTCGCTTATATAATCAAATCAATTTTCATATAAGTTTTAAAATTACTCGAACTACACACTGAACTTCTTGTAGGCGTATTTAGAACCCAGTGGCTCCTGTGATCGGTTTGTTTAGTTATTATTAAAAAGCAAACCTAATGCGTCTGCATTAAATTTCAAAATCAGGATCGTATCAGCCTAGGCAACACCCCACCGATTCGCCCCCAATTAATTCTCTCCTTTCAAAACATAAGCCGAAGGATCTTCACAGCGAGTTAGATTCTTGTAAGACTTGCAGTCACAACGCTAACGAGAAAATTTCGCAGCTTGTCCATATTTTTTTCCCATCTCTCTTCCTATTATTTTCTAAATTTATGTAATTCCAGTTTATACATCCCCGCTTTGGGATGAGAACTGTTAACTTGCATGCCATTTGCTGTTTCCTTTGATCCATTACGGAAACCTAGTAAGCAAGCGGTTGATACGGAAATCGGAGAACACCGTTGTTTATAATCAAGGCGGAAACTGCTCAAATGTTTTGTCTTCGCAATATTTTTCAAAAAATCAAAGCCTTGTTTATCAAAGTTTGGTGAAATTGTTTATTGTCAGATTATAACTGGGAGTGAGAATTTCTCTCATTTGATTAATGTCGCGCTAAAGGCGATAACATCTCACTTTTGATATCTTATTCGCCAACTTTTAATATCACTATGTGAAAGGTTGAAGCCCAATTATTCCTCTCCATAGGTTTTAGTGAATCAAGACTCGAATCCAGCATAGCCGATTATAAAGCTATAGTAATAACGTGATTGTCGTAAAAGTTAGATGTGATACTGGATTTAAAGAAAATCAAATAAATGAATTTTATTTCACAATAGCAAATTTTAAAAAAAAATGAATTTTTTTGCTTTTTTGACAAATACGGTAATACCTCAACATATGCGAACTGGGAGTTAGGCGATTTTCAAATCTCGTCAATTCGTCTTTAGTGTTTGAACGCTACACAACTCAATTACTCTCTCCCATCTTCCCGCTAACGTAGCCATGCCTTTAATGAAGAAGTGCGGGAACTCACCGCCACCCATACCCTGCGCTTTACTCTTATTTACTGAGTGTGGCGTTTGTTTTACACATGTTACGATTCTAATGTGACGTTCAGGAACTGCTAGATTCCCACGATCAAGAGCTGACGATTAAGAGCTCATTTAAGAGCTTAGAGACAAGCCATTTAAGAACTTTTATCTTCAGACCTAATTCAATCGGATTGATTGATTATTTACGTCGCACTGTTCAGCTACATCGAGTGGCTTTGGCGACGGACCACGTAATTTTGAACCATGGTCAAGTGACATGGGATCACAATTCCAGCTGGCACCCTCTCCCAAAATCACCACACCACACCAACGGGAGGGACGCTCGTGCCTCGACAGATTTAACGCATCGCTGCCCCCATTAATTGGTGGGTCTTAGTGGTACGGGGCCTGAACACGCATGCGCAAGCCATCATCCTAGAGGCAATACATATTACCTATACCACTCGGCTACCGCAGCCGTCCAATTCAATCGGAAGGAATGACGGTTGGGAATTTGACAGGCCTCAGTTCAATAAAGAAGTAAGCCAAATTTCAAAAATATGGTGACCCAAACGATGGCGGCTATTTTTGAAACAAAAACAAAGAATGTAAAAATTATTAAAGTACGCTGCGAGAAAATTTTAAAGTATAAAAAGTACTCTACCATGGCAGAATTTACTTATTCTATTTTACAAAACCCCTTCTGCATCAAAAAATAATCGCGCTTTGCGAGTTTTGCGCTACTCCGAGAAAAGATTTGGCGAAACATTTTTCCCAAATTATTTTCGCCTCCGGTCTCGACTAAAAAAATTTTAGATGTATTTATATATGCGAAATTATACCCCGACATATGCGAATGCGATTTACGCGGTTATCACTTATTCCTTGTTATATTTTATATTCCTTATTATCGTGTATATAAGTTCGGGGTATTAATTTTATTTTAATTGATCGGAAAGAAATCAAACCTTTATATGCACAATTTAAAAATGTATTGAATTTTAGAAATACAAATTGAATCGTTTACAAAGCACGATTTCTCGTTTTTGATTTGTCACATCCTGCTTTCTTCAACAAATATTTTCTCTATCCTAAACAGAGATATACAACAAGGGTGTCAAACTCGCGGGCCACATGTGGCCCGTCCAGTATATTGGCACACAATAAATAATAACATATCAAAATTTCTCCCGAAATAGGAAATATAATAGCAGAGAAGAGACATCAAATGTCAGGACGTAAGTATTAAATTTTTCTTGTTCTTTTTATATATGTTTATTTTATGATTCGCAGCAGACTAAGCAAAATTTTAACTCTAAAGAAATCGGGGGGAGCGAGTGTTTACTTTAATATAAAGAATTAAATATGACAGTAAATTAATATTTTACAATGCAAAATAGATATTTTAAAAAAAATTGTGATTTTTTAGCATTTACGCTTTTTATTTTTTTTAATTTATATTAAATTTCTGTTGTTCCAAAATTAAGTAAAACTACCCCAAACAGGGTCACTTTGAAAAACTCAGCTCATGTCAAGTTAGCATTGGATGAAATTATCAACCACAATTTGAACACGAACAGGAAGCTTATGTTTTTCCCCGGGGCAACATAACAAAAATGGCTTTTTATGTCTCCCTTTTCCCAACACACACACAGCATAAGGTATTCTCCCAAGATCACCGACCTCCATGGGGTATTTCAATCCTGTAGTATACTTCTCACAAAGAAATGCCACACACATTCCGCGCGCCTACTTCTATCAACATTTAGTTGACGACTAGGAGTAAAAACATCTTATTCCGCTACAGAGTGAACATTCAAAATTAATAATATATACACCCAACTTTTTTTTATACGGTAGATACGCTACTTAGAAAACCGTGCAAAAAATAATGAATCTAAGTTACATATTTATAAAAAAAAAAAAAAATCATTTTTATTAAAAGAAAAATTAAAGTTAGTGTATAGTGAAAATTCAATCTATCAAGTGTACATATACAGCATATAAAAATTAAAGTTTAAATTAATAAAACTACTAACAAGTATTCATCGCTACTTGATGACAAGCTTGCACGCTTATGACATTTATTGGATCAAAAATGCTATCAATAGTAGATGTGTCACATAAGTCTAGCACCACTGTCGGCTTTGATTCAAATGAAGAATATCGCGCGCGTTCGTTATTAATAACTTTAAATAGAAAGAATTATCATCAACACAAATTATATTAGAAATTTCCCCCATCGAATTAAAAATAGCTTTAATTCGAACATCAACTTTTGGAACTTTATTTGTGAAATTATTTATTGCATCCCCTTTGAACCGAACACAAAATACAACTATACTGAAGAACGAAGAGCTGTGTTCAAGTTGAAGCAAAACAAAATAAAGAAAAAGTGATTACAAAACTCTGGTATTCCCCCACAAAAAAAGTAATTCCCTAAAAGAATTTGGGGACCGATTCGTGGGGTAGAACAGAAAATTCGTGTAAAAAAGCATATTGGCGAACCGTACTATTTCCAAATCGTGTAAAAAAAATTGGTATATATATATTAATATGTACTTCAAAAAGATCTTTTTCGTATAAAATGTCCTCTTTTGCACCTATACATAATACAAATCAAATTTTATAAAGTGTACATGGTTCGTGGTTCCCATGACAAAACCGATAAAGTAAGAATATATTTAGCAACTGATCGGTGTGTGTACCTATACATATAAAATTTTAAAACAGCCTTCCAAATGTATACGAGTATTGATTTCCATTTACTTTTTAGTAAATATTGCAATTTATTGCCATACAAAAATATAAATTAATAATATTTTAATAAATTTAAACTTTGACTTTTCCTCCAGTTTAATTTGATCATCATATCGCATTTTTTTCCCCCAGAGCAGTGGCAAAAAGAATTTTTTAAAAAGAGAAAATGGGGGGTCCGGGGTCGAAAGTTCACCATTCTTGTGTCATTTTCCTTTATTTTGTCGATTTTGGGGAACAAAATAGGAAAACAATTATTGAATAAATAATTGCATTAATTAATAAAATTAATCATTAATAACATATATTTAAAATTTTTACGTACTATATATTAAATTATAATCAATCGGAAAAATGGGGTTTTGGGGCCCGGCCCCCAAAAAAAATCAAAAAAAAAAGCTAAAAAATGCCCCCCCCGTCAAAAATTTTCGATATGCCCACGAGGACTTTGAACTTCGAAAGATTTAACGTGCATCAGCACCCTACCGGGGGGTTTCGGGGCACCAGGGGCTCCCAACCAGGGTTTTTCGGTTTCGAGTCGAGCCATGATACACGGGCCGCGGTCACTCAAGACTTTCGAAGCCAAAATACATTGTTCGTCATTACAATTTCTGCAGTTGTAGCCACTTTAATAAAGTACAATTTACAACTCAAAAATAACATCCACACTGCAATTCTGAACACTTTTTTGCCACAACAAAAAAAAAAAATTAATTAAATTTTGGCGGGAAATAAGAAAAAAATTTTACTTTAAATCTAATATGAACGTTTCATAAGTTGTAGAAATTCTTTTAATTACAATTAGTAGTACTTTCTTTAAAGTCAAACATATTTGATATTAATTTTAAAATAAAAATATAATTTCAATATTTCTTTCTAAAACAGTAGACTCACGTATTGCTATCGAATTAATTTGAATATATATTTGTGAAAGGAATACTTAAACAGAAAAGATCAGTCATCCCAATAAAATGTATATATTTATACCCGGAAAGTAATTTTAAAATATGTTTCCAACACATGCCAAACCATGTGACTCCCATTTTTCACAAGTAACCTACAAAAAAGGAACGTTCAAAACTGATTAAGGCCAAGTATACAAATTCTTCAAGTCATTTTTGGAACAGTAATACTTTTTATATGGCTAGACAACCTCAACAAATTCGATAAGTATGCGATATATTATACTACATTACACTAAACATATAGATAATAATAAAAAAGGAAGAATCACAGCCTCCAGGTAAGCTGAAACAGTTGAAGCATAGCAGCAAAATTATTTGAAGGAGCGCATCAGAATGCTGGAGGCAATAATATGTCTCCGAGATGTCTGCTAACCAAGTTGCTGATGTTTAAACAAGCGTAGCCTGTTTTGCCAGTGATCTTTTTTCTTTATTATTACAACCAATACTGCTTGTTTCTGGTGATCTTTCCTTTCAACCAACGGGTCAAGATCGTCCATTTTAAAAGGGGTTAATTAAGCAAACTACGAATAAATTGATTCGCAATTAATTTAAATGTTTTACGTGAATGAACTTAATCTAATTTTGTAAAAAAGAGAATTATAATGGTGTCAGAGTAGAATCTTCAATTATGTGGTACGTTTCAGGATGGTGGTTAAATTGGTGCCAATATCATGGAAGTTTAACTCCGTTCATTTGTAAAAATAAGAATGAAGCTTTTTTTTTTTGCTAAAAGTGATATCACTCAAATAAAAATATGCTAAATTTTCAAAATTCGGTTATGCAATAACATATAATTTCAAGAATTTAAATACTTTTTTATTCGTAACATTGTTAATTATTGTTATTTGAATTCATTGAAATTTCGATTGAAAAATAAATGATTTTTCACAAACAACACTACATTTGGAAATTTTCCCCATTTTATGGATATTTTTAGTGATTTGAATTTTAACGTCTCCAGATCCAAGCTCCTACTCGTAATAGGGTGTTTGCCGTCGAAAACCCGGAAATCAAAACGAAGACGACACGGAGTTGGTCATTTACTTTACCTAAATCACTAAAAACGTGTATCGGGTCCGCATTCTGTGGGATGGGTCTTCAACGAGATCCAAGCTCAAATATCGCTAATCAAAAAGCTCGAAACCATGATTACTGATTTACTACGCCCCCATATTTCCCTGGTAAAAAGTGACGTCTTAAGATTTCTTGAGGTTCTGTGCCCCTATGCAAAAATGGGCTTAACCAGCGACCTTTTAAAATAGCATACGTTGCCAAATACTAATACAAATGGTTACCCGTAACAAATGTGCGTAGATCATTATCTCACAAATTTATTCACCAACTGACTGCCGCCTTTCGACTAAATAATGGTGTATGGTGGTAGGCTTAGCCACAATGACGATAGGACACGACAAAATGAAGCCTTTCCACTATTGCCAGTAGGCGTGTAGAGTTCGAAATTCAAAGTTTCTATGACAACATGTCAGAGAATAACATTTGCAGATTAAAATTTAGATCATGATTCTTACTGAGGCAGAGTCGAGAACGAGATGAGGGCTTCTACCGGTGAGGGTGAATATTAAATGCACGTTCTGCTAACGAGGGGGGACGGACCACGAATTTTTTAACCATGGTCAAGTGACGTGGAAACTGAGCTGGCACCCCCCCCTCCAACTACCACACCAACGGGAGGGGTCTCAGCTCTGGAAGAAACGTGCATCGCTGCCCACACGGCGGGTTTTGTGGTACTGGGATCGAACCACATGTGCCGCCATGACCTTTTCCTTTTAAAAGATGCGCCCCGGCTTCTACCGAGACCCATGCCTTAAATATATATCAACGTACTTTCTAGAAAATACAAAAATATATTTGGAGGGGCTGGTAACAGTCTCATACAAAGTAATTTTTTAAGCTATTAAATAACAAGACAACAATTCGTCAGTGAGAAACGTTAATAAAAAAAGAACAAGATGTCCAAGTGATGGAATTCCTTACTTTAGAAAAAACAAATAACAGGAAACTATCTATATAAACCCAGGAAGTATAATTAAAGAAGGAAATCGTAACGAAATCAGTGAAGCGATCTCAAAACGATTGTTAAGTTCAAAGTCGTCACTCGACAATAGAGCGAAACTACAACACACCGAACTTTTAAACCACACTATGCGATGACTTTTGAAGGACGTAGAATAATTACTGAACTAGATATTTGTAAGGTAAACTAGCGGTGATTCAGAGAGAGAACCATTGTAACTCATAACCTTTTTTTTAAAACTCGTATACGATTTCCTGTAAATTTCTAACCTAAAAAGAGAGTTGAACATTTTTCTAATAAGAGGGCACTTAAATTAACTTATATTAGTTAAAATGCATTCAAAACTGTACATATCACACACCAATATTTAATTACAAAATCCGTACATACTATTTAGTTATTTTAAACACCGATAAGCTTTCGTCAATTTGTCTAACACTATCAAAACGTAATTGAACTAATCATACAGAATACTCATAAATTCTTCCGTAAACGGAAAAAATAGCTCATCAAGGTTCAAAATAGATTGAACATAAAGAAGTTTGAAATAAATATATCTTCAGACCATCATCTATATATGTATAAAAATGATGTTTGTATATATGAAATCGCGCGCGCGCTTCACTCCACACATACACACAACACCGTTCAACCGATCACTATGAAAATTGGCATATATATATAAAATATTTTGGTGGAGAAGGTTTTTGTGCTATCCTCTTAATTGCAGCTTCCGATGAGGTGGCGCTACAGCATATCAACTTCTGCGCCATTCAATCCATTGCCAAGTTCTCAACGTTGGTCACCAAAAATGATGCTAACTTGGCTCTATCACCAACATTTCGCTTGTTTCCATTGAATCGCCATTATAATGTAAGGAACGGCGTTACTTGCGAATGTTATAATTTTAAACATAAAATAAATACAACAGAAAGTAATATTAATGCATTACACATACAGATATAAATTATTTACACGTTTTAAGCGTTCATTACACAAAATTTGTAATAATGCGTACTTTTGCTAAGTAGAGATCAGCATAGGATGGTGTTTTCAAAAATCGACTCACAAGAGAGTTACGGGCTGTTGTAAATAAAGATCCTTTTTATCAGCTATTAGACCTTCAGACTTAAAATTTAACAAATATGTTTTTTATTGTTTTGTTCATCTGAAATAATGCAAAAAGCTTTTTTTGTTTATAATTTGAAATTCACGTAAAAATTAAAAACTTCTTTATCCTTCAATCTGTATTGTTTAATTTTTCAATTCACCCGTGCGAAGAACAGGTATACCAGCTAGATATTATAAATTCAATTTACATTTAAACTAAAAATAATACATAACTATAAAATTTGCTTGGATTAATTCAAATGGCTACAATTAAAAGCATTACCCCCCCCCTCTAGGTTTTCCAGTGGATATTCTAATGCAGTCCCCGTCACGGTTTTAGTCATTAGGGTTAAATAATTTAGAAAATAAAGTGCTGTTTGAAATAAAATTACTTCGTAAATTTTAATTCTGTTTAACATAAATCTTGAACTTTTCAAATGACACACTTTTCTGTGATTGTTTGTAATGAGGCGATAAAAGATCCCGAAAACAATTTTATCTTAAGTGTAGGGAAAATAAATAATCTTTATATATTTATGCTTATTCAATTAACGTCCTTCCTCAATTCATAAAAATCCAATATTTGAATATAAATATATGCATACTTCAACGAGATACAAGCTTCGACAGAATTAGTTTAAAATAATGGCAACACATTTCCTCACTATTGAATTCTCCCAAACAAACTAGACAAAAATGGCAAAGTTGACTTTTCATTAAAACGAAACGGAACAATGTCGAATGTGTTATGTACAAACTTTAAAACCCAATCTCTTAAAAGCTACAAATTTGATAATAAATCATTTCATATTAAATGAGAAAATGGTCCAATTATACAAGATTAGAGCCTTACAAAGAATTCAATTAAAACTTCCAAATACAGACACTTCGTCAATTAATGGATGAGGAAACACAACGCGAAATTTGAATACATCAGAATAATCGAACAGTTTCAAGGATAAACAACTTGAAAACCCCAGCACTGAATGGACAAGATTAATTCTAGCTGTTACCAGGAGAATAAATGAGATTGCCAGGCAACGATTTGTCGAGAACTTGTCAGCGAAAAATGGGACACATAATTATTCCAACGGGTGGATAACAATGAAAGAAGGAGAGTTTTCAGAATTTATCAACTTGGAAAAGAAATGTGACATGATTTACGAAGCATTCTGAGATATTTGTATAGGCAAGTATAAGGAACGATTTTTTAAAATCAAGAGAAGAAAAGTATAATTCCGAACTCAGACAGTGTAAGATTTTCATTGGGAATGTTTATATTCTTTTGCATACACGAGAAATAAAATGGTTCATATTCAACTTTAAAATACATCTTTTCAACATAATTCTTAATAATAAAAATAAGTTTGCCAGATATTAAAACGAAAATAATTTTATCTACAGAAAATAAAAAATATCGTTTGCCATTTTGTACATAGCTTTCAGAATTTGCGTGCTATTTAAATTTTAAATATTGAAAAAATACGTATATATTTTTTCATCTTTCAACAAGAAAATTTTAAAGTTCAACTTCATTTAAGATTTTATACATTATACATATATAGCTTTGGAAATATATCGATTACTGTAATTTAGGTTAATTTTGAATTCTTACGTCTCTTTGATAAGTGGCAACTGCATCCCTGTACCATAATCATTTCAGCACTGTATTTAACATCCGATTATACTAATTAAGAATAAAAAATACTATTCTTAGTCAAATTAGACACAAATATTAGAAAAAAATTAATATAACATTTATAAATTTAAATTCCGATAATATTTACAACTTTAAGTTAAATGAATTTTAAAATTACGAACGATTTATTGAAGATTCCCAATTTTCATTTTATTTAAAAACAAAATACGAATCTTTACTTTTTTAAAGGAAGGGCGTTATTTTTACTATAAACGATGCTAAAAAAAATGCGATATGAGATTTTTTATATATAGTTCAATTTTCTTTTAAATATAAATTTAGTATTAACCTTAATTTAAGCATATGTTATCTTAATAATTCGAGTATTTTAAATATGACTTAAAGTTCGTTCAATAATTTTGTCGTTGTGTCGAATACTTTGTTCCATATACCATGAGAATTTAAAAAATAAAAAAAAATGGTATAAATTTTATTTGAATTTGATTTGACAATTCTTGACATAAATACCACCATTATTTTATTGATTTCAATTCATTCCTTATATCCGAAGATGTTTCACGATACATTTAAAAAAGGAAGAAAAAATGAAATGGTTTAAGATAAACTTAATTCAGTGGCGCAACAGTCCATGAGGGTCAAAGCCTACAGTGCTTATCAGTATACGTGACCTTGGGCCCTGAAATGCATGAGCAGATGTTCCGATTAGGTGGTCAGTCTGACGCGAAACCCCATTGTTAAGTTCCCAAGCAAGCTTGGTACTTACTCATTTACCGAACCATAGAAGGGATGAAGGCTGAGTGGACCTTGCCCAGCCCGAGGTTTGAGCCTCGGACCTGTGGTGTGGAAGCGCGATGCACTACTACTCAGCCACTTGGGCTTCATTACTGTAGTTGAAAAGTTGAATGTGAAAATAATTACACAAAATGACAATTCAACATTGATATTCACAGTTTAGGAAACCAAGAAAACCATAACAGCATTTTCTTGGGGCAAGACTGTGATCTTTTACTTAATTCCTTATATCCAAAAAATGTTACACGATACATTTGAAAAAGGAAGAAAAAATGAAATGGTCTAAGGCAGTGATCCGCAACCCCCGGTCCATGGATCAAATGGTGCGCCTAAAGAACATTAAACTATCGCCATTTTATTTTAAGTAGTGCATTTCTCTCGGATTTGCGCAATTTCCACGGAAATCACTTTATATTCCACGTTAAATCACTTTTATTCATTTTTTGTGTAGCTATATTTTATTCTGAAGGCATATTTAAATGTAACTAAATTAAATTTGATAAATCAAAACATCTAAATATAAATGCACGTGTCCACCTCAGGCGGTGAAATTATCAAACGTTGACCGGTATGGGGGATAAAAAGGTTGCGGAGCACTGGTCTTAGGCAACCTCCGCAACCTTTTATCGCTGCGGACCGGTCAACGTTTGATAATTTTACCGCCGCCCGAGGGGGGGACACGTTGATTGTTTATATTTTTTGATTCAACAATTTTAATTTAGTTGCATTTAAATATGTTTCAGAATAAAATATAAGTTACACAAAATGAATAAAAGTGATTTCTAGAAAGTTGCGCAAACTGAGAGAAATGCACCACTTTAAATAAAATGACAATAGTTTAATGTTCTTTAGGCGGCCCGGCACCATTTGATCGGGGGTTGCGGATCACTGGTCTAAGGTACCATAAGTGTAAAACTCAATTTAAACCACGTTGCCAAAGCTATTTAATTATATTAAAAGTATATCATTTAAATAATATCAAAAAATAATGCAACCTTTTAATAAAATGTTAGAATAAAGACTATCGAAAAAAGCAAAATAATGTAAATATAACATTAACCCTTTATCTACCGCATTATGATTTAATGCAGTTTTTTGCATGCAATATTTTTTTGAATTACTACATTGAAAATTAAAGGGATATATACATAAACAAAATACTCAACTTTGGGAAATTTAATCAGAGCCAATTAATTAATTAAAAGACATTCAACTGTAAAAATAATTATATACACTGTTCACTTAAAATAAATAGTCAAATCGTTTTCCAAGGTGTTCATTAACATATAAAAAAAATAAGATGCTTATTTTTTGACATTAACTATTTTTTCGCAACAAAATTGACTATCTTCGCAATCCGCTGAAAACGCAGCTTCTGATATAAAACTATTCACCTTTCCTGCTAAAATATTCATCAAGAACCCGTGCTATTTTGGAACGTGGATTTAAAAGAATGTTTCTGCTAAGTATCGTGAGAGTATTCGTAAAAATGTTTATTCTAATATAATTTTAAAGTGAGTGGTACTTAAAAAGTACCGTCGGTAGATAAAGGGTTAAAATGGGAACAAAAATTTTACTATAAAAATTTTTTCCCTTTTCGTCACAAATTTAAACTGTCCCATTTAAGAAAAATTCTCAATCGGTAATTATATATGAAAGGAATCACTTGAAGAATGAAAAGAATGCATATAAAAACTGGCTAAGAGATATGAGGAATATTTATATATATCAGAGGCCCTTTCGAATGATTTTATATACTCTAACGAAATATTATTCAGAATTTATGTTATCTTGTCTTATACACGATTCAGACTCTGAATGTAAAGCCACGGAAGTACAATGATTATTAGAGGATGAACCAGTGAAGAGAAATCGGAAATGTGTGTTGTGTGTACACCCAAAGCATTATTCACCGAAGCTTCCCGATGTGCGTGACACTTTAATGGACTAAATGCATCACAGACTTCTGACATAAACAATATAATGGCATTCTAACAGCCAAAAAACCCATTGTCCGCAGTGGGGAGGAGGGGAATTGGCAATTTCGAAGCGAGGAAAAAAATGTTCTTTTTCTACAATGAATTTTCAAGCACCGTTTGCGGGGAAAAAAGTTTATTAAAAATTCAAAATACATTAAACTTGTTTCTTAAAAAAGCTGTGATTTATGACTTTCATTACTTTTATTCAAAAAATAAAAAATATTAAACTAATTTGAGCATCAACTAAATCTCAATTTCATCGATATACTTATATATACTTGCAATTTTGCAATTTAAAAAAAATATTTATTTTTCAGAACAAAGATCAGGTACAAAACAGTCTATTATAGATCTACCAACGACAGTAGCACACACAGGAATTTTTCAAGGGGGGTCCAGGGTTGAAAGTTCACCATTCTTGTATCATGCTATTTTTGATTTTGTCGATTTTCAGTAACAAAACACAGTAAAAAAACTAACTATTGAATAAATAATTAGCATTATTTAATAAAATTAATCATTAATAACAAATATTTAATTAAATTTTACGTATTATATACTTAGAATTATAAGCAATCGGAAAAAAATCAAGGGCTTTTGGGGGTCGGACCCCTCCCTTGTGTGCGCCACTGACCAACGATAAAAAGAATTTTAAATGGAAAAAGTCGATATTTAAGAATGTTTTCCAACTGAAGATCATTTCCTTGTATCGTAAACCTTCAGATGACTACCTAGTTTCGACTTTCACTGATCATGTAGCAATACTTCCAACACATTTTTTATTTTAAAAATTTCTCAAATTTTCACAATCGAGTTGTATTGTTTCATACTTAAAAAAAAAAATATTCGATAAGTTGAGCAAGAGCACATATACTAGTAGACAACAATGGAATTCAATTCAAAATAAATCGTCCAGATCACAAGAACGTAAGCTTCCGTCGTCTCACAACTTCAGGAGGACAGGTCACGATAGAAGACATTTACAATGAGTAGTAGTAGCATCGTAGTTTGTGGTCGGAAATTCACAATAACCCACACTGAAACTGATTGTTTAATGACATCGCATTTCGAAGCAATACGAAGGCTATTGGCGACGGGAAGTAATTTTCATTGCCTTTAAATGTTTACTCTCTTATTACCTATATACAGCAGTGGCGTAACATTAGGGGGTCCGAGGGGTCCGGACCCCCCAAAGCCCTTGATTTTTTCCGATTGGTTATAGTTCTAAGTATATAATACGTAAAATTTAATTAAATATTTGTTATTAATGATTAATTTTATTAATTAATGCTAATTATTTATTCAATAATCAGTTTTTACTATGCTTTATTCCTGAAAATCGACAAAATCAAAAATAGCATGATACAAGAATGGTGACTTTCAACCTTGCCCCCTCTTGAAAAATTCTTGTGCGCTACTGATATACAGTTAAATAAGTTTAACGAGAAATATCGGTTAACACGAAATATTACAACGGCCCTAGCAAACTACTATGTATTTTCATGCATTTTTCTTAACACGAAACGAAAATTGTTTAACACGAAAAGATTCCCCACCTGAGAATGAACAAAATACGGAAAACACCAGAGATTTAAGGTTGTTAAATAAAACAGACGGCTTCACATGTTTCGTAGAAGGCTCTAAAATACCCTTGGAATAGCCAGTGACACAAGCAGTTTTGTTTATCAAAGCTACTTTCACCCTCCACCCCTACAAACACCACACAAAAATATCTCATCTCATAAGTCCGCTTTGAAATTCGGTGACGTAACATCACAGTAAGTAAATCGAACATCGGACAACTTGTTGTGCAAATCGAACGATTAAGATGACAGTTTGATGCTGGAAAAAGGAAATGCAAAGAAGATTTCAATCAGATTAATTTCCAAAAACTCTCTACAAGTTTTGTTTTTCAAAAAATTTGAAATGTATTAAATTCCATCAGGTTTTTGTGAATATTTTTGTTTCATTGATTGTTTATTAGATGCATACATATATACCACATCTATTTGTTAAATATATGAGAGGGGGTGCGATATTCTTTAACACGAAATTCTTTTAATACGAAAAAATATTTCAGTCCTCTCAGTTTCGTGTTAAGCGATTTTCACTGTAATTCTACTTCTAACTACTGCTGGTACCCTCAACTCCTAACTACCACACCAACGGGAGGACGTTTGAGCTATCGACAGATTTAACGTGCATCGCTCCCCTACACAGTGGGTCTTTAATGGTACTGGGTTCAAACTCGTGACAAGCCAGCCACGATCCGATACCTTGACCATTAGGCTACGGCGGCCACAAAAGTTTTCTATAAAACGGTAAATAGAGCTTTTATAACACCACGTAAGATGAGAGGTAGCTCATTTATACTTCTAAAAAAAATTCGAATAGATATAGTGATTGGAATATATATTAAATCCATACAGAAGAGGTAATATGCATGCATTCAAGCAATGAAAATGTTCTAAAAAAATTTCAAGTTATACTAGGGAATTTTTTTAAATATCACTGGAGAGGGAAGCTGATTTAAAAAAATGAAAAACATAGGTTAAAAGAATTTCTGTATTACGTACATTATAATCATGCGTTTTGTTACGTTTTTCAGCTACAAGATCTATTTTACAATCGTTACTTCTCTATCATGCGAACACCAATAAATTCAAATTCATGATGCGTAAAATAAGAAATTCCTCTTTTCAATGAAAACAATTTATACTTATAAATATTAAAATTTTGCGTTCGAAGACATTTTCTTATCAAAACCGGAAAAGTTTCAAACTTCTAATGTTGTTTAATTCACACATAATTTAATATATACCAAAAAATAAACTAAACGTTAAATACCAAAAACTTTTTCCAGCACGTCAAAAATGAGACTTTTATGTTGCAACTTATTTGCGGAAATATACAACCGATAAAAACTTTTCCAGCATCTTATACAAATAAAATAATTATATCAAACCACAAAACAATGCTTCCAAATTGGCCTTTAATTCAGGGTTTTCGTGATTTCAACTGCAATTTCTTTTCATAATGTTATGATTATTGACACACACAATCTATCATAAAATACATTTTTTAATTCTAAACGCAGCAAGAGGTGTTCAGTCATGTTTAACCAAACGGAATGGTATTTCCTGATTCCCTTTTTTCTCTTCCAGTGACTTCGTGCATTTGCAAGAGTTTCCCCTTCTATTATTGAGTTTATTGTACTTTTTCATTTCGTAAGCCATTAACTAAGTCAATCACACAGCTTTATGGGTACTTTCAATGTGTGTGCTTCACTGTCAATTGAAAACTCAATATATATCAAGCATCGAAATTCTATAACATAACACTGGTGTTATCTCTTTCGTTTTTGAATATTATTCAATTTACAGATTCGAATATTTTATAGTTAGTTCTACGAGAAAAAAAAATATTAGGGAAAGATGCACCACATCTTAGAGTTGACCCTCAAGTCAAATTCTACTGTCTTGTTGCACCAGTGTAATAAACACGCTAAATAAATGGTACACAAGAAATGACGTACAGTAGAACGTCGTTTATCCGAATCAATTGGAACCGGGCACCGTTCGGATACGCGATTGTTCGGATAACCGAAAACCGAAGGCGATCCATGCAGTATGTGAAACCGGAAACTAAACGAAAATTGAAAATCCTCACATGCGGGAAACGTGCTTGAAGAAAAAGCAAAATAGGAGCAAATTGTCGCAATTTTACCTTTGTTGTGGAAAATAATAACTTATTTTTCTCTGTACCATTGTACACCTTCGTTTTTTAGCTGCAATGTCTCTGAAAAAACGGGTTCGGATATTAGAAGCTCCGGATAATAAACGTTCGGATAAACGACGTTCTACTGTATTGTTAATTTGGATCCAATGCATCACGAAATTGTAGATGAAGAGCATTCATGCATTCGTCTTGAGGCATGGACTAACTGGACCCAGGGCCTCGACTCATTCTCGCGACTGAGCCTTAATAAGATCCTCATTTGAATCATTTTAACGGTCAAATGTTATTTCCAGTGTTATTCTCCGAAAACCTGGAAATTCCGGACTACATGTCAACTGGCAAGTAGACTATAGTAAGACTGTATTATTATTATTATTATGTGATGACCGTCGGCATGTCTAGGTCTGACACCATACGCCATCATTACTCATTTAAGTCAAAGAACGTCAGTCGGTTGAGTAGATTTGGGCGATTCTAAGTTATCCACATTTGTTTGCTTCGAATTACTGTTTGAGCGAGTATTTGACAACGTATTCTATTTAGTACTATATCTACTTTTAAGGTTCATAGGGAGGGGGAGGGGCTACATTAACGTCGGGCCCCAGGGCCTCAACAAGTCTTAAGACGTCCCTGCCTTCATGTAGGAAATTTCAGACATTTAGAAGCTGCATTGTCTTCATTGTCAAAAAATTCAATTTCATCGCAATTCCCATAACGCGTTTCCTTCATTTAAATTAAAAAAAATCAATTAAAGTTATCTTTCAAACGATTAATGAAATATTTAATCACTTAAGTAATCTAATTCCATGTAGGATAACATGAATTTCTATTAACTGCCTCTATCTGAGCTGCCAATTCCTCAATTACAGCCCACGTGCAAAACCGAAAAAGGTTTGGAATAGCATTTCTTTTTTGAATTCCAAATGAAGCCGTCTGCAAACCAAAACAGGTAATTCATGTTATCACGTAAAGGTAAATAAGTCGAGTTACAGAAATGGTACTTTTTTAATGAAATGAGATTTCGTCAGCATTTAATCGACATCTGACTTTCTAAGTCTGCAATCGACTTTAGTAATAACTCGCACGCATGTTTGTACAAAGAAAATCAGGATAAGTACCGCAAAATCCGGCGTATAATGCGCACCTATACTTTCAAGCTTAATTTTTTAATTTTTAGATATATTCGCCGTATAACGCGTATCTCCTTTTTTACGAAGAAATCTGAAAGGTAAACATTGCTCTTATGTTTTGAAGTCATTTATTCGTATTATCCCAGACTTTTGACAAAATAGTTTTCTTTTAGAATTACAACTTTTTTTTTAGTTCATAAGACGTCATTTCTCTTAAATAAACAGTATTTTCGATACATATAGAAGTAAAAAAAAATTTATGCTCATCTCTTTTGTTATTTTCAAAGTTATTGTTTTTATATTCGGCGTATAACGCGCACCCTTAAGTTTAAATCTTAGTTTTCGAGTTAAAAGAGTGCGCGTTATACGCCAAATTTTACGGTAACTCCTGGACAGTACAATGAGTATATATTTTCTTAGAACGTTTAACTATAAAAATAACGCACCTTGAATTATTCCCTCATTACATCCCATAATTTAGTCTAATAAAATTAAGAATTTAACTACCTTTTATTTATGTGGGTTCAGTGGCACACACAAGGGGGTGCTCCCCCATAGCCCTTGATTTTTTTTCGATTGGTTATAATCCTATGTATAGATTGCGTAAAATACTTGATTATGTATTTGTTATTAATAATTAATTGTATTAATACTAATTACTTATTCAATAATTAATTTTGTATTGTTTTTGTTCCCGAAAATTGACAAAAATCAAAAGAATATGTTGGACGGCGTATTGGAGCATGATACCAAAATGGTAGACTTTCGACCCTGGAACCTCCCCTTAAAAAATTTTTTGTGCGCTACTGTGTGGGTTCATAACTCTTTATCTGTCAATACACAAATTGTCAATTAAAGTTGTATTCTTCTCAGCAATTTGAGGGCTACTGGAGACAGGCCTCGTAATTTTGAACTAATGTCAATTGAGAGGACGACACCTAAGCCGGCATTCCATTCTACAAACCTCCACAACACACTAACGTCAGGACTTGATTTAACATTATCCCATCTACACGGATCTTAAGTAGCAACTGGCATCCAGCCCATGACTAGACAAGGAACAAAGCAGTCTCCTAGTTCACGACCTTATCAACTTTGCTATTGCAGCCACACATAGATATACTGCATGGCCAAAAAAGTTTACAAATTGAGAATACACAAATACTTAATTAGTTCTAAGATTGTATGCAGATGTACTTAAATTTAACACAAGGAAGAAGAACCTACAATTCTTAGCAATCACAACATGGCACAGGATTGGTATGGGAATACTTACTTAAATTAATGGTTTAGAATTGCATTATTTGATTTTAAATTGACAAATTGAATATTTTTTTTTTAAAATCCAGTTGGAACCGTGTTTTTAAAAAGCGCATAAATGGATTTTCATGAATTTAGTGTCACTTAAAAGAATACATGTATAAAATTGTTTTGGAAATTTTTGAAAAAAAAATTATTTAATACAATTTTTGGAAAAAATGAAGATAGAATGCCTTTTTCAAAATTTTTTTTTTTTTGGGGAAAAAATGTTTTCTATTATAAAATATTTTCCCTTTTTCAGCCCTCGAGGGCCAAACATGATTTTAAAAAATTCACATTATTTTCAGAGTTAAACCCATTGAAGTAATTATCGGGTTTTTTTTAAAATTTCCCCCCTCTGTTGTCGTAAAACATGGAAAAACCCCTTTTCTAAGTTATATATTTCAAAAATTTAGGACCTTTGTACAGAGGTTGAGCTATATACAGGAAAATATTATTAAATAGAAAATTTTTCAAAAAGAGAATATTTTGAAAATGGGTCATTCTATTTCATTTTTGTCAAAATATTGAAAAAATAATTTTTATTGTAATATAACTTAAAAAAAATTTTTTTATATACATTTTTATCTAAGTGATACTAAATATCATAATATTATCCTTTTTATACGCTTTTACAAAATCAGGGTTTCCCCGAAGTATTCCGATACCTTAAAATTAAAAAAAATTCGAAGATTTCAAAATTCGCTTTCCGTTTGCTGGAACAAGTAAAAATTCATAGTAATCTAATCGTCGTATAATGTTGATATACCTTTTTTTCCCTTTGTTTCGTTTATAAATGTCCCATTCAGAAACACAAGGGTTAGTGGCGATGGAATTCGTAAATTGATATATCTCGAGGAAAACAAACATGAATTCAAGGACATTTTTTTTTTTTTGAATGCCGATTACACATTGTTCTGAGATCTGTTATGTCAATTATTTAAGGGATATAGAACTTAGATATATAACACTGACTTTAAAATAATAAATATTGTCTCATTTAATTTATTACAAATTCCTATTCGCATTAAATACATTATATAACAAGACTGAAGTCGATGAAAATATTGTTCAGTCCAGAGTATCAGCACAACGATAACATATTAAAACAATGAAGAAAACAAAAATGTTTCGGAAAATTGCTTAAAAGATTTTTTTTCCTGCAGATAGAAAAACGTCGTTTGGCCCTCCCCCCAGGGGCTCACCTTCTTTTAAAGAAAGGTGGGGCACAATCGGGTGCCCTAGTGATCTTTTCCTTTTTCCCCAAAGGGGTTTTACTGTCTTTGTAAACACGGGTTTGAACCCGTCCCCAGTGATCCTTCTCTTTTTGACCCTTCTTGTAATCCCATTTTTCCCCTTTTACGTCCAGACCACAGACAAATATTTTGTATAATATCTAGTTCCAATTAGTTTTTTCTAGTGAGAACACTTACATTTTTTATTAACATATTTTGGTTTACATTTTGTATTGCGTTAATTTGGTTTCTTTTTCGTATATTTCTTTAAATAATTTGATTATGTTGTTTTATTTTGTTTTCGACTAACACCGTCCTTTTATAAACCTTTTTACCCATTTTACACTTTTAATGCTTTAACTATTGTTTGGCGCAGTATAACCAGAATTGGCTCTTGCGCCAAAAAACCCCAAACTCAATCAATCAATTGTCGCTGGTCTTGTTAAATAAAACTTGGGAAAGTTATTTCAGGCTAGAATTTTATTAGCGGAATATTGTGGAATTAAAAAGAAGCAATGGAGTGAAAGTTTCGCCAGATGTTTATTGCTTGTTCAATAGACAGGTTTATGAACTCAAGAGTCTGTTGTTGTACAAAGTGTATCTGTCCGTTTCACACACACTGTTGCAAAGCAAAACACAACATTAAAATTGAGTGTTTAATGTATTTTTGATTTTGATTTTTCCATAATTTTTCCTACATCTTTCAAAAAAATTCATCAATAAATAGCAATAAATTTTCTTCGCCAAAAAGTTAGTTTTAACGCAATTCCAAAGCGCGAAAAAATTAAATTCATTTCTAGCATATTTATTCCTGATATCGAGTCATTTGTAATGCATTCAAGATACATCTATGAAATAAATGTTCATGGAAAGATGGCAATCGCCTACAACAGTGGTCCATAACCTTTAGTGACACCGGTTATATAAGAGGCAGTTTTCTGAAAACCGGATAGAGAGTACGAGCCGATTCAGAAGATAAGATTCACCGTGAACATAAATTTTTTATCACACAACTACGTTATAATAAAAAAAATGTTTCTGTGAGGCCTGGTATAGGAATTGGTACATCTCACAACAATTGAGAACATCAACTTTGTGAATGAGAAAAAAAAAAAGGGAATTCAAAATATCAAACCGGAAAATTAACGAATGACTGATATGTTAAAGTTAGGCATCAAATTACTTTAAATTCAAAAACACTAGCATTTGAATCATAAGATAAAAGATTTATTTTTGTAGATTATCAAAAAAATGAACCGTTTTTGCACGATTTGACACCACACACAATTTTTTTAAATCACAATTCCAATATATCTAAAACAAATTTTTTTAACAAATCAAATGTCTTCTACATCACACAAATAAACAGAATGAAAAAAAACTTTCTGAAAATATAGATTAGATTTATATTCTTACGCATTTTTCTTTGAAAGCATGGAAAAACATTTTTAAAAGTTTTTCTTGTTTTACATTGCCGTGAAAAGGAATAGCATAAATATAGCTGTGGTTGAAAGAGGTCACGGCCTTTCAGAGAACGTTTCACTAAACTGAGAAAGACCGCGTTTCAATAAATAACAAACAGAAAAACGCTATCAATCATTCAAAAAGGGTAAAAATACGAAAGAGGCATATTCGAAGTGACGATTTATATACTATATTTGTAAGAAAAATTATTTTCAAAATGCATACAGCATTCAAGGTCTTATACTACATTTTGAACAGTCTAATTATTCTGCTCCTCAAGATGTTGAGTGGAATATGTAAAACAAATGCGAATTGGTTCAGTAAATCATTTACTAACAAGAAAATAAACGCGCGATTGAAAGAAGCTCGCTTTTTCTTAAATTTGTAAGTAAATTATTATTTTTTTTCATTTAACACAAATCTTCAGTTTTGCAAAAGCTCCTAAAATTTTTTTTATTTGTTAATTGCATAGTAATTGTACCTATTTTTTTTAAAAAAAAATAATACTTTGTTAAGCAACATCGCAAATATTTTGTGCTGTATAATTTAAAACAAAAATAATTCAATATCTCAAGGATTATTTCTCAATACTTAATGAATTTGAATCACAAATAGCATATTTGAGAGAGATTTAATATTCAAATTTTCATCTATTCCCATTTTTATTTCAGCTACAAGAAATAAAAATTTACCTCAAGTTAGAAATTACACATTAAAAACAACCATAACAAATGTTTGTTCCTTTAAATATATATTCTACTTAAATTAAAATTTGACTAGAGTGTTCAGAGATGTTTTCAAATTTTGCATAATACATTGAGTCAAGCCAAGAAATAAATATAAGTGCTTGATTTTCTAAAATGTTTAGTTAATGATTATTCTTATTTAACTTCAATGTCATATAATTTTAAAGTTCATAATGCTTAGTTTTTTAATCCCACTTTCACTCCTGTCTATTTCGCATACATCTCTCACATGTATATACTTC
Organism: Trichonephila inaurata madagascariensis; assembly: GCA_019973955.1. Classification (NCBI taxonomy): domain Eukaryota; kingdom Metazoa; phylum Arthropoda; class Arachnida; order Araneae; family Nephilidae; genus Trichonephila; species Trichonephila inaurata. Next base: position 27,518 of record BMAV01004206.1, read on the forward strand.
TAAATTTTAAAAAAAAAATGTTAGTACCACTTTAACCTAAAGAAACAAATACATCCTAAATATTTTATCATATCTCTAATTGTGATTGGATAATCAATCAATAAATGTGGACATAATACCACATAACATAATGAACAAAAAATACAACTCACACTAAAACATTGTAAATTGTATTTTATAGAGTTAGAAGTCTTAATATAAAATGACAGAAAATTAAAATTTTTGTGAGTAATATATTTTTCTCTCTTAAACTCTCAAAAGACTGCTTTAAAAATACCTTAATGTATTTAAACATCACCACAGAAAATTTATACATTGGATAAATTTAAAGATTGAGTTTTGAATTCCATAACATAAATGCAAAACATTTTGTAAAATTTTAATTTAGGACAAGTTTCAAAAAATAAAATTCACATAGTTAATTAGAGTGAATTTTGAAGTTTCACACCAGAAAGTAAAATTATCCATAAATATATATAAGCTTTTAAATAATATTTTAATATTAGAATGTGTACATTATTTTAATAAATTAAATTTAGCCTCCAAAAATATTGATAACACCACAATCTTTCATTTGTTTCATATATTTGTTTACATTCGCTATTTTTTTTAAGAGAAACATATCAATCCTGAACAAGCTATATAATAAATAAATATTCAATACCCATCAATATTTCATCAATGAACTGCACAAAAGAAGTATTCACAACAGTAATAAAATAAACCATTGTTGTGAACCTCACTTATACAGAATTCTAAGCTATATAGTTATAAATGAATTAAGTAGCACTGATTCTTACATTAAAAAAATTAATATAAACAATAATAAAACATAAGACTTTATTTTTTGGACAAAATATGTGAATTTTTCTACATTGTAAGACTTAATATTAAACATTACATTTAAAAGGAAAATTTTTATAAAAGATTTATGCAAAGAATGCAGTTCTGAAGGCCTAAAAATGATCAATAATATTAGATTGATATTATTGCAAACTATTTTACATTCCTAAACCTTCTCACAAAGCCAACTTAAAATACATTTAGGCATTATAATTCTAAAAAAAGTCTGAAAATTATCCTTGAAACAAGGGATGGGGGATTTTCAAGCATGTTGATAAAATAATTTTAAAATTTCCTAGGGCTTAAACTTACAATTTTTCAGTATTAGTCCAACATTCAAAAATATGGCATTAAATATATAAAGGGACTACTTTAGGTTTTATGTTTTGAAATCAAGAAATAGAAATTTATTAACGAAGCTATATTATGGAAGAAAATAAATTAATATTATTAAATACAAATTGGAATGTACACTAGAAGTGCAAGATATTTATTAGATATCAAGCTAACTATGCATTATGAATAAAACCAAAACCACACAAAAAAATAATTTAAATATTTTAAAATTAAATAAACACATTTTAATATATTGTTGAATAAATTCCCAATAAAAACAGATTTTTTAAATTTACCTTTGGAACCCAAGTTTATATTTAATTTATCGCATTTCATTTCTACATGTAGTTTATAATTTGAGTAATTAATTTCACTGAATACTAAATTAAAAAAAATACCACGTATCTAAGATATTTAATTTATTACAGTAAAATAATTTTATAGAAAGACTAAGAACTCTTTTTTTTTCCAGAATAAATCGGTCAGTTACGTAAGTCTAACGCTTCGAACGTACCTTTTCGAGCCAATATATGTATCCTATACTTCCAACATTTAAATACAGAATTCGAATTTTAAATCAACCGCGCAGTAAATTTTTTTTCCATAACTACGCTACGATAACAGCATGGCAAAGGTGAGTACAAAACAATTCTATTTTTATAACCTCGTTCATCACTAAAGTCAATGAACTTAATGTATGAAAACTGAATTATAAATGAAAACAGAGATTACAGCGTTGAAATGAAATATAATCAGGGCCACATATTACAGAAGATATATCCATGAAATACAAATGATACACCAACACGCATGGGGTCAAGAGATAATCCGTAATCCAATATAAATCTTAAGCCGAAATCCGATATTTGACAGTTGTCAATTTCCAAACAAATCAATTGTCGGCTTCTCGTATTAGAGTACCGATATATGTGTACACGTCTACACCACTTTAGATTTACAAATTTTTCTCGTTTTCCAGACAACACGAATTCATCCTTATATGCACCAGTGGTCACGACTTACCTATTTCGGCAGAATAAGAATTAAGCACAGTACTCCAAAGATACACTAAAATTAAACACAGTTTCAGATTCCTGTGACGACCAGAGAATATTGTATCCATAATGGAAAAGTTTTGGTGGGAAAATAGTCTTTCTGTTTAAAACATTAAAATACACAAATTACGTTCACGTTTAAAAGAGATTCACTCCACAACCACATCACTAGTTTCGTGACAGACAACACCACTGCTGATGCTTTGATCCACAGGTCGAGAGCATTTCGCGAACGCGAAGCTGCTGCTAGCTACCTGCTAGGACTGCCATGTTTATCTTTATCCTCTTGTCGCCAAGGGAGATTTTCAGCCAAGGCGTCAATTTATTTTTATCTCTTGGCGAGATATGGGAACGATTGGGCGCGCGAGGGGGGGAGGTGATATTTTCGTTTGAAACGAGCACTATTGTAGTCCGTTCTTCCCAGAATTTCTTTCGAGATTACTTTCGTTAGAAAAAGTTTGGACAATAACGGAAACATTTTGGAATTTGTTGAATCATTTATTCTTCCGGATCTGAGTCGGGATCATCACTATAATCTTTTTTTTTTTGCCCTGCTCGCTAGATCTTTCACTCAGTATTTTTTAAATAAACAGGAAATAAGAGTTATGAAAATGTCATAATGGTCCATGAAATAATTATTTTTAATTTTATATTTAAATTATTTTTACTCGAATAGAAAAAGAAGATATTTTTGACGTATTATATACAATGAAAATATTAGGACTTCTATTGTGTACTGTGTTGAAAGATGAAGTTTACATTTTTACTATATTTTTAATTGTAGAACCGGTTTTAAGAAACAAAAAATTCATAAACTGATGTTTATATTCTAGGAAATATATAATTGCTCAAATATACAAGAAAATTCTTATATTACAGAAGGAAATGTTATTCAAATTATTATATAATGAGTTTTCCAAACTGATTTCATTTTTTAAATTTAATTTTTTAAGTACAATGAGTCTCCTGAGTTAATGAATATTTATCGGTTTGGCCTTAGTAATATGAAATTAATTTGACTGGAACATCGTCCAAAGAATCATTTGTCCTGTATCTTACATTTGATGATTAGTAAGGTGACCAATCGTCCTCCTTTATAGGTTCTGTCCTTCCTCGAAAAATGTCCTCCTTTTCAATATTTTAAAAAACTGATTGTTAATATCTATTCAGAGTTGAATGAAACACATGTTTCCAATATGTCGAAGAATGGTCTGAAACAAATATCACAGAAATTAACGGTTTTCGATGTTGTTTTTTGACTTCATCGCTAGTAAATTGGGCAGATATAGAAAATTGAGTTGAGTTTTTACTGAAAGAAATGCCTGATATTAAAATTGGATGACAATTGTCTGTTTGAATAAATTAGAAGACTGAATGTATATTTAAATTCTGATAAATTGGAACAATTGGTAAATCATCAGGCTGGAATTGGTAAAAGATGGGTATAAATACTCAGTATAAAGGATATTTTTTGGTCCGAAATTTCCGATGTTTTAGAAAATGATATATTGACAAAAATAAATAAATATTCAATGGGAAAATACTCGTTTAAGTAAATAATTAAAAGGAATGCAAGCGTAATTAGCGTATTTGTATTTGAATAAATAAAATGTTTCATATATTTACGTTGTAACTTTTTCCTAAATTTTTCGCGTGGCCGCGGTAGCCGAGTGGTATAGGTATCGGATCGTGGCTTTGCCTTGTCACGAGTTCGAGCCCAGTACCACCAAAGACCCGCCGTGTAGGGCAGCGATGCACGTTAAATCTGTCGAGAGCTGAAACGTCCTCCCGTTGGTGTGGTGTGGTAGTTAGGAGAGGGGTGCCAGCTCAGGTGTCGTCCACGTCACTTGACCATGGTTCAAAATTACGTGGTCCGTCGCCAAAAGCCCTCGTGTAGCTGAACAGTGCGACGTTAATATTCAATCAATCAACCTAAATTTTTCGCGCGAGTCCTCCTTTTCATTGTAAAAAAAACTGGTCACCTTATGATTAGTTATGTAAGGCTAAAAATATATATATATATATGAAAATTATGCTTCATATTTATATTGGTTTTCCGTGGTTAAAATTTACATTCGAACATGGAATTTTAAAAAAAGAAGATAAATAGTAATTAATAGGTTGTCGATGTTTCCTATGTACAATGCTTTTAAAAATGTCAAACAGCTCAACTCAAACAGGAAAAAACTCATTGCTCAAAAGGTTTTTAAAATAATTTGCTGAAATTTTTTGTGTATGTTCTGTATAACAGTGGAAGTGTTTTAACCTTCAGATTTGTCAATCACTGTTTTATTACAAAATTTACAGTTCTTTATTGCTTAAGCAATTTCATATAACAACTAAGATAAAGTGCTCTAGTTTTTGTAAAAATTAAAATATCTCTTATCCTGAAGGTCACTTCAAAAAGGAGTAACAAAGTAATACATCAAAATTGAAAAAAATGAGAATTTGTTTATTTACTCTTTGTACACAGTGGGACCCGTTTATGTAATTTTTTGCCAATTTTTACCTATTTTTTCCCATTTTAGTAGTAATAATTTTTTTTTCTTCTTAATTTTAGCCTTATTTTCTTAAAGTGTACTAAATAAATCTAAAAACCACAAAAAATCTCCATATCTTCATTTTATTTTAAAAAAAGTTGTCGCAAGTAGTCGGATACCTTAACATGCAACGGCCTCCTCTACACTGGGTTCGAACTCATGACACGCCGACCAAGGAGTAAGTGACCATAACTTGGGGTAACTCGGCCACAAACGTGGTGTCGTAGTTTGGAGAGTAAAATACAGGTAAAAGTATCTCGTCCTCGTTACTTGATTATGGTATCAAAATTACGAGGTCTATCACCAATAGTCTTCCTGTTACTTTTAATAGCGACTTTTAAACGATCAATCAGTTCTGGCTTTTCAATTTTGGCTTTAAAAAGACATGCCTGTTATTTGGCACGAATTATGGAATATCGTGAGAAAGTGCGTGTGTGTGTTTTTAATTGCTTTTCCTAGTGAGAGGGAGCTTCAGTGAGTTCGCCAATCTTATAAAAAAAAAAAGAGAAACACTATAACACTTACTAACAAAGGAGGTTTAGGGTTAAATCCGCATAGATTGATATTAAATATTGAAAATTTGTTATTGAAGCACAAGATTCATCCCTCTCATTAAAAACATTTGCTTGTTGTTTAGTTATCTTATGTAACAGTTTTTTTTGTATTAAATTAATTTATTTTAATTATAATTAAATTGATTAACATGTGATTCTTAAGATTTAAACACAGTTAGAAATTTAATTCTTTTAAGTAAAGTAAGTAGTTGTACCAGAGCTGTCAAAAAGACATTTAAATTAATAAATTTGCAAAAATTAAATATTAGGTAAGCAGGGGTCTACCCGAAACCGAAAAACATGGCAAGGGGTCTAGGAGACAAAAAGTTTGGGAATCTCTGAGCTAAACTATAGCATCATGACAACTATCTCAGAAATAGAATAAAAATAAAAAATAAAATTTTTTAGAAGGCAAGTACGACTTTTATTAAAATATACGCAATGAAGACTAAAGAATAATATATATTTTTTTAATACTTTAATAGTAATGCAATGAACCGAATACAATGAAGTTTTTGCTTTCTAAACTTAAATATAGAAACAAATAAATATATATTTCAATAATAGTTTGTATATTTATTAAGGAGAGTCTCATTTTTTACACATGCAGAAGATATTAAATGAATTTCAATAAAAAAAATTTCTTCACTGTTTTTTCATAAGCAAGAACTATTCAAATTGCAATACAAATTCTCCCGCGTGCAAAAAGGGAAAAACAATGAAACACGTCTTCACAGAACTTTTTTAAAACAATGAAATTTAAAATTTTTGTATTATTGCCTAAAAACCTGTGGGTGGCCGGTTAGAATTGTTAGGCGTGTCGTAGTTTATCCATCACTCAGCTAAGCTATCAAAAAAGAAACATTTATTTAAAGCACGTTTTATCTTTGTTGATATTTTGTTATTTATAAGTGAAATATAAAAATATCGCATCTCAAAATCTGGAATTTAGCATATTTGCGGATTGAAATAAACTACTTTTAAAATGGTTAAAATTGTTTTTTGAATGCTTTTACAATTAACAATACATTCAATCGAAATAACTTTTTCTAAACGCTAAAATTTGATAAGACTTATAAAAGTAGCGACAAGAAATAAATCCCATCCAACATTGTTGATCAACCAAAATGCGACGCGATGAAGATATATTAAGCCATATTTAGTGACAAATTATACATCATAAAAGAATGAAATGATCCAAATAACGGCACCGATCGAATTGTGAGAAAAGAATAAAATCGGTTTCTCTGTAACCGTCTTAGCGATTGAAATACGCCTTGGCACTGAAAGGAAGAGGTTTTGGATATGTTCTTGGATCACGTCAATTTGAGTCACTTCCTATACGTCATAGAAGACCCTAGCACAGGGGTGTCCAACCCTAATGACCTTGTGGGCCACTTCGGAAAAACGTTATAATCTCGCGAGCCGCACATAAAAATATGTACATTTATATCAGATTTGGAAACAAAAAATCATTTATTGGAGTGAAAATTTAAAACAAAATGAATTATTTTTATTGTTTGCATTATTTTTCATTTATACAGACATAGGTAATATAATAATGTTTATATAATATAATAATAAAATGATCCAATAATGTTTAAAATATTACAGTTGCCATTTTCTTGAAAATTACGGAGTTCCTTTTGAATTGATCTTTCGTTACTCATTGTTGAAATTTGATTGTGCTGTCATTCTCAAACGATTAAGTATACATTGATTTTGAACTTAACCGTCCTGAATAATTTTTTTAAACTTTAAAAAACATCTCTGACTGCCTCTTGCTTTTGGGGCACTCCAAACAGAAAAAAGGAGGAGGAGAAATGAAAGTCGCACACACAGAGAAGCATGTACCATCCATTGTAATATGCATATTCAATTCGGCATAATGCATAATGCAATTCGGAATTTATTAAAAAAGTAATTTATTATAGCAAAATCAAAACGTAACTGATTGATGAAATATAAATCTCTCTCTCACTATTTTAATCTAAAGGACGTTTCTATTATCAAAAAGGATTTATTTTAAAACAAGAATAGTTAACAGGCAAATACGTTGTAGATTTATATATATATAAATTTCCCCTTAAATAAATTTCAAAATGAAATTCACTTTAAAAACCTGATATTTAAATTTTTTAAAAGAGTCGGCGGGCCGCAACTTACGTACTGATGGGCCACACTTTTGCCCTAGCACCTCAGACGTAGCAGCAGGTGGCGTATATAAACCTTAAATAAATTTCAAAATGAAATTCACTTTAAAACCTGATATTTAAATTTTTTTTAAAAGAGTCGGCGGGCCACAACTTACGTACTGATGGGCCACACTTTTGCCCTAGCACCTCAGACGTAGCAGCAGGTGGCGTATACCGACCAGTCGTTTGTCAATCATCGACCACGTGCGTTCGATGGACAACAAAGAGACCAGACCAGGGCAGCATTGTAACGTAATGGACAATGGGGAAGTTCTGAACTTTATGTACCACGTGCGGTCTCGCTTTGTTCTACTGAAACCTGGCAGCAGACAAGCGTCCAAGAAAAGAGACGACAATAGGGGTTCCTGAACTTTTGAGAAGAGGTGGTAGCTGTTGACCGTTCAGACATCACCTATTTAGGAATGGGGGAGGGGGAAAAATCCGATGGTGCCCCAAACCGTAGCAACAGATGAAGGATCAGTATAGTGATGTATGAAGCAAAAGTTATATAATCTTACTTCGAGAGGGGACCAGACTCAAATACGAACGTCATGGTGTAGTAGACAGAACCGTGATTCATTTGAAAAGACTTACGTGTTGTCATTTGTATTCCATGTCCAGCATTCAATGTGCTATTCAACGCAGCTGCATATGCTTATGGTATATTATTTCAAGACCCGGCCAGCAAATTTATGCTGGAATACTCCACGTTCCAGGGTGAAAGCAAAATTTTTTATTATTATTTTTTCCAGTGTCATTGGGGTCAGTATCGGGAAAAAATGGGGTCAGAAAAATGTAGTATTTAAAAACAAAAAGAATTCGGGTCTTAAAGGGATAAGAATTTCTCTAACCATCACAATTGTGCGAGCTGGGTCTTAAAGGGATATTGTCATAGGTATTTGCGGGAACGGAAATCCCCTGAACTACGAATTAAGATTTCAGCAGTCAGAAGATCGGTCTGCTCGTTGAGAAAGAGACTGATGTGCTGTAGATCATAAGATTTGCACTACGGTTCTCGATGTTCTAGTACCATCCGTCATTTTCATGCACACAACATAGTTGTCTCCACAATCGGTGGTATGACAAAACTAGTGCAATCCTTGCTTTCGATCGATCCATTCCTCGTACATCCAATCATTCCATATTCGAATTGAATTTGACCATTACAAGCATTGATTTCTGGGAAGGATTATTTCTTCCTACGTCAAACTTAGAAACATACGGGTGAGTGAGTGAGAGTAATATTTACGTCACACTATAAAGCAATGGCGAGGTCCTCGTAATTTTGAATCTTGTTCGGTGAAGTGACAAGGATGATACTTGAGCTGGCATCCCCTCTCCTAACTACCTCACCACACTAACGGGAGGACATTGAGCCTCGACAGATTTAACATCCATCGGCGCCTCTATACAGCGGGTCTTCAGTGGCACCAGAACTGCGACACACGGGCCACGTGCTCGTCACCATAACTACGGCCTTAGAATCATCCCACCTGAATGAAAGCGGAGTTAATCGCTTTAATGAATAATGTCAAGAAACTGATTTGGTTCTAAAGGATCTTATTGATAGATTAACTTGATTTACTGAAGAGCTTTGTGGAGCACAATATTGTTATAACTATGCTGAAACGTATTTTGTTTAAAAAATTCGTAAAAATTAAACATATCGACAGACATTGAACTTTACTAGTTTATAAGGCAATGGTAAAAGAAAATTATTTCCTCTTGCAATATGTGCGATCTGAAAAAATGAAGCAGACTTTTATACAAAACCTTGCTAAAATTTAAATTTCTACTAGCTTTGAATATGGCTGTTGTATTCAATTCCGTGAACGATATAGGATTATTGGAAGAGATGCTAATCACAAGAATATTTGGTTTCATTATTTTTCTTCTTTCACACAAATATGTAAATGGATTTATTCTAACATTAATTTTCACTGTTTTTTTATTCTTACTTAGAAAATGTTGGTGAAATGGCTTAATGATGCAAATAGATTCAGTAAATAAAACTGGAATTTTCAGTCATGTCCGTGAATATTACTAATCGAAAATATTGATAAATTGATGTGAAATTTGCACTATAACTAAAGCCTCAAAAATATATGAAAATATAATTAGCATTGCAGTGCGCTTGTGAAAAACAAATTAATATCTTATGGACCGTTGTAGCAAAATTACATTCACAGCGGCCTTTAACCACATATCATCGACAGAGTCTTCCAGAATGATGTTGAAGTCGGCCATCATGGGTGCAAGCAAACTGGCACTGCAAGATGTTCATCAGTTAATCTCTCTTCAGTCTTAGAGTGGATGATCATCATACCTGAGAGAGGGAAGGAGGCAGCGGTATAACTGAGAATATTAGGGCCCCACTGCTAAGTCACGGTTTGGGGCCCAAGCCGTACTTGACGTCAGTCAGGCCCTTGAGCCCTCTAGAGTCCTGGGTCCTAACGTGATACGGGGGTTGCGGGGGTGCACGTTACGTGATTGGGCAGGGGTCTCCATCAGTATTTGCTTTACGGAAATATACCTTTGGTATGATGGTGTGGTTGCTGTTTCTTACGATAACAGAAGACCTCCAGTCCTCTTGCGTATAACTTTAACAGCTCAATGATATTATGGTGAAATTCTCTTCGCATTCTGTGGACTAAAATATATAATAGACAAACAAGAGCTAAGTACGAGAGAAAGTGATTTGTTATGTGAACCATAATTATATGCATTATAAGTAACCACTATCATTTGGATTAATGTTAAAAAAAAATAACGATGCATTGAAAGAACGAGAGAAGCAACAAAATACGGAACAGATTTACATACAAAAAATAAATTAATTCATTTAGAAATTAATAATTTTCAAAAGTAAGCTAAAATCTCTCTACAGAAGTGAAGTCAAAATGCGGTGATTAACAAGAGTGTGTTTTTGATTGAAAAATCTCTATATGTTGAAGCCAATTTTTTTAAGCTTAGCCGAAGATAAATCTTACAGTGAAATAAATTTTAGTTAAAAAAGCCACTTAAAAGGCATGTGTGTTAACGGATTTAAAAAAAACATCAAGTAATTTTACTTTAAACGAGTTATTTTTTGCACGAACTACGAGAGCTATTATTCCAAGTGATTTTATTTAATATGATTAAAACGATCGTCAACGTTTATAACAGCTTTTTTATTTAATAAAATTGTGTTTGTTCTCATTTGCATTTCCTTCTACATAAGAATATTCTACACATATTAAGAAAAAAAATTTGTCTAATTCCTGTTTACATTTACACACACAGTAAAAAGTGTACTGCAATCAAGAACTATTATCCAATAAATTGCTTAGATTTGTCAGTCGAAAATCGATCCTTTTCAATATTCCCTTTGTCCCATCTTCGCTAAAAAAGCCTTATAAGGAAGCCCCTAGGATTCCACCTTCTGTTGTGGAAACATCACAGGATGCAATATGTAAGACTTACAAAAGAATCCTAGGGTGCTGGACATCACAAGAGTCAAGGTCCCTCTCAATAAACGGCTTTTATGCAAACGGCTTTGTGACGCTAGGAAAAAGCGACCACCTAAGTGCGAACTGGACACGGAAAAAATGGAGAAAAAAGAAAATCGTTCAATGATGAATAACTTCCACGACCTTGGACCGGTTGGTTTGGTAGATCACTTCAGTAAGACATGGAAAAAGCTTCTGGAAAAGTTTTGAAGACGCGCTCGTATGTATAAAAAATGAATTATGCAATGTTTTGAAAGGAAAGGGAAAGGAGACGTCTTCCTGTGTATGAATAGAAAATAAGATTAGATTTTAGATAAATGTGTTTAACTATTTCCTTTGGTACTACTCCTTTGAAAATATTTAAGAATTAAAAGATTCGAATGACAATGACGTTACGTATTGTGCAAGCAGTATTTCATTTGTGTTTACCCTTTTTATTTCAAAATCAATAGAATCGAGATATTTGTTATGATTCAGATTCTTTTGTTATAATGTGATTGAAATTTGTTATATCTTAAAATTTTCACAATGTTTAATCTTGAATTTTATATTAATTTCGTAATGCGAATTTTTCGCTCAGATTTTAAAAAAATTATTATTTTTTTTAACTATTTGGAATTTTAGAGTCATTAAAGATAAATAAAAGGAGAAGATAGGTAAAAAGGATAGAAAATAACTCTTAATCAATTATCTGTAGATCTTTAGAAATATAAGATAACCATTTAAATATAATTATATGCTAAAAAATTGATTCATTCAGCAAAACAGTGCCTTTTCAAACGTATTTATCGCCCTTTTTATGTCTCAAAATATTTAAAAATACCCTCCTTTGAAAGAATTTCAGGAGAAAATTAGTTCCAGCGATAGGTATACAAGGTGTCACAAAAATAACTCCCACGCTTTGCACAGCCAAATTCTTCGTTGGGAATATATAATAAATACTCGAAGAACTATACTTTTATGATATATAATTTACGAGAAAAAATACAATAAATGATGCATGATGGGGCTCCGGCGCATTTCTATTCTTCTGTACGGGATTGGCTGGATATCAGTGCCAGTTTATCCACTGGACTCATGGAGCGGGCACCCAGGGGTCCAGGGACCTTAGAGGCTCGCAAAGAGCCGGATAAACTGAACTTAAACAGATTTCTTGGCTATAAATTTCGATCTTCCAGTACCAAGAGGGCCCGTAGATCTTTTGCATCAAGGGCCCAAAATAAGCTTAAATCGGAACTGATGGATATGACATACTCCAGCCGCTGGATTAGACACGCGAATCCGGTTCTATGGCCACCACGATCCCCAGAACTCACACTACTACATTTGTTTCCTATGGGGCAGTCTCAAGAAATGTGTGCATCGAAACGTGTGACTACACAAACGGAAGTTGCTTGTATGTATGCTGCTTGTTCGATGGACACCACGCGTCTGCGACGTGCAGGGACGTCTTAAGGCGTGAGCCAACTGATCGGGGCCCAGGGCTTCAGCCACAATGGGGACCTCGTCTTGTTCTCGACTCACCCTAAAAAAGATAATGATTCGAATAATTTTTAGGTCAAATGTTTTTCCTGATTGTATTCTCCGAAAAACCGGGAATGTCCGACAATATGTCAACTGGCTACATGTGATAACCGTTGATATGACCGTGTGTATGGTGGTTGGCCTACACCATCAATACTCATTCAGTCAAAAGGCGGCAGTTGGTCGAACCGGTTTGTGTGATTGTAATAATTCATGCACATTTATTAGTTTCGGTTTATAGTTTTTACGAGTATTTGACAACGTGTGCTATGTACTGTCTACTTTTAAGGGTCATAGATGGGGCCTACACTGTGTATACGTGCGAGCTGTTGGCCTAAGGCCCAAGGCCTCCAGTCAATGATGTTTTGGCGATATGTGATCATCATTCACACATTTATCAATATGCAGGTGGACATTTTGAACATCTGCCTTTATAAATATTTTTAAATATTGTTGTTGATGTGTCTAATACAGTGCTTGCACCGGCCACACATTACTTTCCCAATGCCTATGCGAGGGCCCAAGGTCCAGTTTCTTCGCCATTTTTTATGTACTCCCGACAAAAAATATAGCTGCGCAGGTTTGGACACTATTTTGGGGATACCCTGTATATTACTTTTCTTTTAAGGATAAATGATAGTTTTGATGTGGTAATTGCTTAAAGGGAACCAGTTTATATCGAGGCCCTAAATATCTATCCTTTTCCAAAGGAAACGTATTTTTATTACGGTTTCTCCTTTGAAAATTGAGAAACTTCCAGATGATTCTAAGGCCGCGGTAGCCTAGAGTTTATTGACGAAGCTGTGCCAGTTCCAGTCTGGGTATAGTGCCACATAAGACCAGTTTGAGAATCGGGGTATTCAATTTGTTACATTTTCATCAAGCCCCAAGGCCTAATTAGCGAGCGAAGGTCCCTTTAGTAAAATACCAACACTGTTGGAATCTTAAAAATTAGTTCAAGTTAAGGAAATAGACGTTACACAACGGCTTTTCATCCTTTAAATACAGTAGAACGTCATTTATCCGAATGTTTATTATCCGAAGCGTCAAATATCCGAACCAGTTTTTTTTGTTTGTTTTGTCAGCAGCATGTATTGTATATGAAAATGAATGGAATAAGCTGTGGCCAGATTTGGAAGGCGGAAAAGGACTTCAATAACGACTACAGGGAGGAGATTACAGACTTTGTCAATCAATCCCAGGATTTCAAGAATGCGATGAAGATGTAGAATCACTTGAATGTGGCATGCGATACAGAAAACTGTGGATTTCAAATGCTAAATGATGACGAGATTTAGACTTCCGTGCAAGAACTGTCGACGATGAAACGGATGAAGACGAGGACAACAACAACAACGAAAGTAGTAAGGGTCCATCAAATGCTAACACGTTTTCTGCGTTAGAGACAGCTATGGAGTGGTACGAACAACAATCCAAGTGCTGTCTTACTCAACTACTGTTGCTCAAGAGAATCAGAGACCTTGCAGCGAAAAAACGAAGGTGTACAATGGCACAGCGAAAAATAAGTGATTATTTTCCACAATAAAAGTAAAATTGCAACGTTTTGCACCTATTTTGCTTTTTCTTCCCTACGTTCCCACATGTAATGGTGGCCGGGTAGCCGAGTGGTATGGTACCCGGATCGTGGCTTGCCTTGCCCGAGTTCGAGCCCAGTACCACTAAGACCGTCGTGCCGTGTGGGCAGCGATGCCGTTAAACTGTCGGGGCTGAAAGTCCTCCCGTTGGTGGGGTTGGTAGTTTAGGAGAGGGGGTGCCAGCTCGGGGTGTCGTCCACTCACTTGAACATGGTTCAAAATTACGTGGTCCCCTCGCCAAAAGCCCTCGTGTAGCTAAACAGTGCGACGTTAATATTCAATCATCAATCAACCCACATAATGATTTTCAATATTCGTACAGTGTCTGGTTTCATATACTGCATGGATCGCATTCGGTTTTCAGTTATCCGAACAATCGCGCATCCGAACGGTGTCCGGTCCCAATTGATTCGGATAAACGACGTTCTACTGCATTATATGATACATGATGGAACACTAGGAACGACGTATTTTAAGAAGTTGTGAACACGAAAAGGTAATCAATTTTGGAGGTTCTACTTTATTTACTTCTTTATCTACTTTTATATGAAGTTTCATTCCTTATTTATCTGCAAAAACGGCCATGTTGAAGCATTGTATGCAAATAATTTGAGTTTTTAAAATCAGAACACATTTCTTCTTTTTGTCGGTGAAAAGATCATTCTAAGCAGAAAGACATGCTCTCTTGAGAAAAGAAGCAGCGACAGAATGATCGAGAACTTTTATGTCACTAGCTCTTTTTATTACTGTTTGCGGAGGAAACATGCTTCCATGTTATGGAACCTTGTCTAAAAGAAAATTTAAAAGTAGGGTTCGGATCTTGCGCGATCTCATTTGCATACATCATTATCTTGAATGAGACTCGCCTCATAAAAAAATGAGGACAAGGGTAGAGAGATAATGCCTCCAGGAAAAATCAGCATCAGATCTTCGTCAGTCTTCGATTGCTCG
>BMAV01004207.1:10881-57782 GCA_019973955.1 Trichonephila inaurata madagascariensis
AATATTGTATTTAAATATTTTTTTTTGTCATAATGTCCTTATAAAACAATTGTATACATGTATTCTAATCTAAGTGACACTAAACATCATAAATATTATTCATTTACACGCTTTTGCACACACACACACACACACAAAATCACGGTTCCGAACGCGTAGTCGGATACCTTAATAAGGCAGATCCTTTAAAGATTTTTATCGGGTGCAGAATTCATTTTATTTTTTGTTTGGGTAGTTGCCTCATCTCGAAATTCATGAAAAAAGAAAGTTGTTACGGGAAGTTTCCAATCATGGAGAGGAAGTTGGATAGAGATAAAAATGATCACACACACAGAAATGGTAAGAAGCATTCGAAACAACGGTAACAATACAACACAAGAACGGGTTTCACGAAAATCAACTCACAAGAGAGGGGGCAGGAGGGTAACAGATTAAAAAAAATTCCCATTTTTGAGCTATTACACCTACAGACTTGAAATTTGGCAAACATGTTTCTTTTATTGAGTAGAGATTTACTAAGAACGGGCATTGCGGAAATCTTCTCTCGCAGTAACGTCAAAGACTACATTTTGATATTTGGCTCAGATAATATAGATCAGCGATACTCAACCTGCGAGCCGCATGTAGCCCACTGGACTTTTTTAAGTGGTCCGGTCATGGCCCATTGCTCTGAAAAATTCATTTATTTATAAAAAGTTGGTGGGAAATTCTTTGTTAAGAAATCAAATATATCGATTTTGATTTTTGATGCCGATGTCGTATGGGTGTGGGTTGATATTTTTTTTCTGATTAGTGATAATAGACAACAGTGGAGTAGCGACCATTTTATGAGTGGAACTAATTTTTAACTATCTTTCGTATCTTGCTAGTGAAAAATATTTGAAGAAAATAGGTTGTTTGAAGACGATTGAGAAGTTGACTATTCTGTAGTGAGAAAAACAAGCATGGATCAGTATTTGTTTGATTTGTCACGAAAGTGTTGCATTTAAAAAAAATCCCAAAAAACAGGAATCGTTCAATGACACTTTTCCTCGCAGATCTCTTTCAAGAAGGGATAAATAGGCTTTCTTGAATAATCTTTACAACAGCAAAAGGTAGTTTTTGTCAGTGGTGATATCACAGAGGTAACAAAGGCACCCTATGAAATTTGTTATATTATTGGTAATCATATGAAACCGTTAAGTGATGCAGAAATTATGAAGGGGTGTTTCTTAAGTGCTTCTAATTTTGTGTTAGTGACAAAAATAAAAAATATAAACAATAATAATTAAATAAAGCAAAATAGGAGTTTTAATATTTTGATCAATTATTCACATTTTAAATTTTTTATGTTATCTTGGTCTTCAAGCATTCCCCCCCCCCTTCCTCCTTTAATCCTCATGCTGCGGCCCGCGTGAAATAGCCATCATATGTATGCGGCCCGACAGAAAAAAAGGTTGAGTACCCCTGATATAGATATTTTGCTTAGATAATATAGATATTTGGATTAGATAATATATTTACATAATGACTGATAAATGACCCTGGGAAAAGTATAGGATAATCAAATTTATTTTATTTTACTATTTTATTTTCTAAATCGTTCAATCCTTGGAGTTTAATTTTCATTCTATTTAAAGTTATTCATAATATTAATTAAATTCTGATTTCATCGTTTTTAAAACCTTCTATCTCAATTGTTTCGTATAAAAATTGTACATAGGAATCTTCGAAATTATTGTTTGATTTTCGTATCTCGATTATTTTTATAAAAGGAAATGTTAAAATAGGAAAAAAATATCTTCATTTGATCTGTCATCACATTCCCCTTAATTTTGAAACAATTATTTTTTATCTCCTAAGAGTACTGTAGACAGCTCTGTACTGTGTGAAGATCGAAACTAAAAAAAAAATGCTTCACAATCTGAAAAAATTACTTTATTCTGAGCAACTGAAGAAAGTCCTCCCGTATGTGTGATGTGGTAGTCAGGAAAGAGGAGGGTGCCAGCGCAGGTGTCATGCGCGTCACTTGACCATAGCTCAAAATGACGAGATCCATCGCCAAAAGCCCTCGTGTAGCTGAACAGTGTGATGTTAATATTCACTCACTCACTGAGCAACTGAAACTAAAAATTATATTTTCGCAAAACAAGTAATATAAAAAAAAATTAGGTCACTTCCTACTTACATCAACAAAGAAAATTTTTATTTTAACTACTTTTTATTAATAGTTACAATTAATATAAATATGTTTATACGTATGACTGAATCACAACATTAAGTGGTAATTAATTTTTATTCATTTTCATTAAAGTATCGTATTGTCATCCAAAACAATCGTGTCTATAAAATTTCAGTTCAACTGAATGCTTTAAAACGTGAAAAAAAAATCCTTTTCCAGTTTTGACACAAGTCACCAAAAAGGATGCCAACGGGGCTGTATTTCTAATTCTTTAAATAATTAGTTTGAATCAATTAATTTTTATTAGTTATAATTAAATTATTGTATTGTCATCCAAAATAATCATGTATATAAAATTTCAGCTCAATGGAGCGCTTTAAAATGTGTTTTGTTAACGATTGAAAATTCCACCAAGATAAATAAATAAATATAGTGAGCTAATAGTAAGAACTGAAAGAAAAGTTTTTTTTTCAACGCAATCGAATGAACAAATAATTTTAATTTTCACATATCTTTTGCCGTCATTTTATAACATGTTACTAAGCAAGTATATTTTAAATACTGCAAAAGAGAGAGAGAGTTCTTTTTTTGTTGTTTTGTATCACCATGGAAACACGCGCGAGTATTTCTGTGTCTCGTTTTCAACCTTTGGGCTCATTTGTAAAACAGATGCTGCGTTCAAAGATATCATTTCTGTCACACTTATGTTTATTTTCTACCAAAAGGACAAGGAAACGTGTGAAGGCCTGAGAAACGAAATCCTTTCAGGCCCAGTATCACAGATAAGGTAAATGGATTCAAGTCCTTGGGGTAACTTGATTGTTATTGATGTGCAACTCTATTCGTCGATGTTTCTAGAAAAACGGTTTATCCGGCGAACTTGTCAAGTCAGAGGAAAAGCCAGTTTTCTGTTCTTTCTCCGTTACCTTGAATTCCTTACAAAATCGTATCGTAACAGAGTTGCAAAATAAGAGAGTAAAACAGTAACGCCCGAATCGGATAATGTTAAATTGTTTTTTCAATTCCTACTATGAGCTCACATTCTCTATATATTTATTTATCTTGTGGTGAAATTTTCAATCGTTCATAAAATACATTTTAAAGCACTCAATTGAGTTGAAATATTATATACACGGTTATTTTGGATGACAATACAATAATTTAATTATAATTAATAAAAATTAATTAAAACTAATTATTTAAAGAATTACAAATATAGCCACATTGGCATCATTTGTGGTGACTTAGCAGCCCTTTTGGCGACTTGTGTGTCAAAACTTGAAAAGGTTTTTTTTCTCACGTCGTAAAGCATTCAGTTGAACTGAAATTGAATATACACGATTGTTTCGGATGACAATACAATACTTTAATGATAATTAATAAAAATGAATTACCACTTATAATGTTGTGATTCTGTCCTATGTATATACATATTTATATTAATTGTAACTATTTAATAAAAAGTAGCTAAAATAAAATTTTTCTTTGTTGATCTAAGTAGGAATTGACTTTAAAAAAATATTTTATTTCTTGTGTGTGTGTGTTTATTTCAGTTTTTTTAAAGTAACATTTCTTCTGAATTGTAGTGCCTGATTTGGATAAAGGCAATAAACAAAAAAGATTCTTGATTTTTAAAAATAATTTTTTAAACTTTTATATTATGCTAGCTTTTACCCACCCTCTTCCTTGGGTATTTTATGATGTTGTATGAATATGCAATGTTTATTTGAATATAAATTGATTCTACAGTGGGTTTACGAAGAATATTAGGCCCCCATTGCATAGTCAGGTTTCGGGACACAAGCTGTACTCTGCGTCAATCAGGCGTTGAGCCCCCTAGAATCTCGATCCCTACCCCCTGTCATGCGGGGGGGGAATGCATTACGCCAATGGATATCTAAGTCCTTGCATTAAGGGTTCGATTGTATTGAAGAACATTCTTATAATCTTCACCTGTTGAATTAAGAAGGACACGACTTCTAAATAATTTCTAAAATTGAAGTAATTATTATCTTCTACGCTCCCGTAACCTCTTTCCCCAAAGTGGGTTTTCGGAAGACCCATTTCTAGTGGATCTCTACTAAACAAAATAAATATGCTTGCCAAATTTAAAGTGTACACTAATAGTTGAAAAAATGTTAATATTTTAAATCAATAAGCCCCGTAACCCCTTTTAAGAGTCGATTTCCGTAAGATAAGTTTTTAGCGGATCTCTATTCAGAAAAAGAAACATGCATAATAAATTTCATTACTGCATTTTAAAACGGGGATTTTTTTTTTTTTCAGAACACCCAGGTAACTCCCCATTGTAGTCGATTTCTTTAAGTTCTATTGTTAGGTAATCTCTATTGGACAAAAGAAACATGCTTATCATATTTCAAGTATGTGGGTCTGACAGTTTAAAAACAGGAGTTTATCTAATAGCGCTCTTTAACACCTCGCAACCCCCCCCCTTCCCTTTGGGGAGTCAGTTTTTGCAAAATCTGTTCGTAACGGATCTTTACTCCATGAAAGGAACATGCTTACTAATTTTCGAGTCAGTTGGTGTAATAGTTTTGGAGATCTCGTGATCGATGTGTCGCTTTTCTCCTTTATATAAATAGATTTTAAGATCCATTAACATTTATAAAGGAGGAAAAAAACTCTTAAATATTTTATTAATAAGATATCATTTTATAAGAATTAATAGCAATTATACATTTTTTAAATAAACGATATTTTTTCGTTACGGGGATATACGATTTACAAAATCTTTGTTTTAATGGCTTTCACTGACGCTGACTGCAGTACCGTAGGGCCTCGGTTTGAATCTCGGAGAAAGCATGGATCTTCGTAAATGAATAGTGCCTTTGAGGCATGGGGGTACTCTAAATAGCCGTCGAGCCGCAAGTCCTCTCCTGAGGTTGGTGGAAGGGGAAGAGAGGTGGGAAGCCCCTGACCCCTCCCCAGGGTGTTCTCTCTCAAAATTAGGGTGGAACCGAGCAAAATCGTACTGTCACCTGCATGGTGCTCAAAGCAAAGGCTAACGACAGGCGTAAAAATCTAGCCCCTAGCCGCGATGATTTTCGTGAACTTTGATCTGATGTTACTGTCGATCAGGTGGGCTAAGTAACAACAACATAAATTTTTTGGTTACCTCCCATGGATTATGTTAAAGAGTTTTTGTGCTCAAAACACCACAAAAAGAAAACCATTTAATTTTTTTAAAGGAAAATTTAAAAATTAAAGAAGTGATTTTATAATTCTACTCCTACAATAATTGACTTTTGTAAGAAGCCCGTGCCTCTCTCGCGAGCTAGATGTGTGGGGGGAAGGGAAGAAGCACTCGACATGATCCAATTAATCTATTTATATATATATATATATATATATATATATATTTTCCACACAGACACAATTTCAACTAATAATAGTAAGAAAATGTCTCAATGTTAACCGTGAAAATGGAGCAACGACGGTAAAACGTGTCGGATTAGGCGACTAACGAACTTGGTCCTTCTTTTAATTAAGGATCTAACCTATTATTTGGTTTAATCTAATCTTAATTCGATCTTAAAGGTTTCCTTCTAATAATAATCAAAGCTCTATAATTCTAATACTATACCTTTAGTAGCAATTTCACCTGTCTCGAGTATATATCTTCGCTTTTTGTCTCCTAACTAGAAAACCTCACCTCTTTATTGTAAGTTAATTTGCATATCACGATTCTCTTCTTCCGAAGGGTTGGTTGAGAATAACGCGAATTGATAGCCCAAAGATTTCCCAAGAGGATTAATTAGAAGATCGCGTATAGATCCGTCACACTTTCACACATGAAATTCGATTTGCAAGTACGCGTGCGTTCGCGTCGAAATATGTACTCGTATATCAAAAGTGGGTATGTATTTTGCGATAACATGATTTACATTAGTAAAATACTTTTTTTTTTATGAATGCTTGTTGAAAATTCCTTAAAAAATACATAAATTCTAAATTCAACTATTTAAAAAATAATAATTATTGCTTTGATTAAAAAAAGGAACACCAACTTTTGTTACATGTATTAATAGCAATAGTCAGAAAAAATATCAAAGCATTTGGCATATGGAAAAAAAACCTTTGTATTTTATACATGTTAGTTTTCTTTCAGAAATAAATCAATTAAAAAGGTTTTTTTAGGGGGGAGGGGGGTTTGCCATTGAGATGTGTGAATAAAAACGAACATTACTGGGTTTTTTTTCCCCATAGCTTAGAGCCAGCGACGTCTTAAGACTCTTTGAGGTCCTGGGCCCAGAGAAATCTTCAGATTTTTTAAGGCCCTGGGCTCAATGCAAAGTTAGGCTCTATCTGAGATCTTTAAAAGTAGACAGCATATAGCATGCATTGTTAAATACTCGTTCAAGCGGTAATTTGAAACAAATAAAGTGGACGAGGTAGCTGAGTGGTTAAGGTATCGGATCGTGGCTGACATGTCACAAGTTCGAGCCCAGTACCACTAAAGACCTGCCGTGTAGGGGGGCGATGCACGTTAAATCTGTCGAGAGCTCAAGCGTCCTCCCGTTGGTGTGGTAGTTAGGAGAGGGGGATGCCAGCTCAGGGGTCGTCCACGTCACTTGACCATGGTTGAAAATTAAGTGGTCCTTCGCCAAAAGCCCTCGTGTAGCTGAACAGGGTGACGTTAATATTCACTAACTTGGAACAAATAAATGTGCACGCCTCACAATCTCTAAAACTTAGGCCAGCTCGACCGACGGCCACATTTCTACTAAATGAATTGAATGATTGTTTATGGTATTAGGTCTACGTTTAGACATGGACAGCGGTCATCATGTAATAATACAATCTTACCACTTTTACTAGTTGACATGCAGTTTGAAATTCCCTGTTCTTCGGATATGTACGGGAATAATATTTGACCATTAAAATTATC
This sequence comes from Trichonephila inaurata madagascariensis, assembly GCA_019973955.1. Classification (NCBI taxonomy): domain Eukaryota; kingdom Metazoa; phylum Arthropoda; class Arachnida; order Araneae; family Nephilidae; genus Trichonephila; species Trichonephila inaurata. Next base: position 17,952 of record BMAV01004207.1, read on the forward strand.
CGTATCATGTTCTTATTAAGACATAGCCGAAAACGAAACGAGGCCCCGACCAAAGGCGAGACCCTGGGCCCATGCCTTAAGACGTCTCCGCTTAAAACTTTCTGAAATTATAGCTAATAACAAACTCAAACTCAGTGGCGCAACAGCCTGCCAGGACCTACTGTGCCCATCCCAGTATACGTGACCATTGGGGGCTGAGGTGCAAGAGCGGATGTCCCGATCAGGTATCAGTCTGAAGCGAGACCCCCAGTGTTTAAGTCCCCAAGCAAGCTTGGTACTCATTCATCGACCCACAGCAGTAGGGATGAAAGGTTGAGTCGACTTTGTCCAGCCCGGGTATAGAACCCGGATCTGCAGTGTGGAAGCGCGATACGCTACCACTCGACCACTAGGCTTTCATAGCTTATAACAATTTGACTAAAAAATGTGGCTATTTTCACCGATATATGTTAATTGAATCGCCCCTTAATACGGCTAAATTTCACAGATTCAAAACTTGTGATTTTCTATTCTGATTTTTATTTTTGCCCAATAATGCTAAAAAAAATAAAGAAGGTAGGCCTCATAAAACATGATTAACCCTCCAAGCGTAGTCCTAAGCATTTGCTTAGTGTTGCTGGGGCTTCTCTATTACAATGTCTTGTTTCGTATTATTTTTTGGTGATTTTTTTTAATGATTATAAATGCACTATTATATACATGTATGATAAAATACTTGAAATTTTTCCTTTTTCATGCTTAACTTTGTTTTCCATTCTCAGAAAATCAACATACATAAGCATAGCGAATTTGTTGGATTGAAGCTACTAAATGGACTACCGATGATAAACCTTATTTCTTAATCATGATCAAATAATTGGGATAATATGAGTAAGTTTTCCAATTTTTCACCAAGCAATGGAGTTAGTTCAATGATTATTTTATTGATGTCGCACACAGAAGCATGTCAAGGCTATTGGACAACAAACAATTTTGAATCACAGTCAAGTGATGAGGACAGAATGTAACAAGGTGCCCCATTTTCCAAATTTCCACACCACACCAACGTGAAGACTTTGAGTCTTGACAGATTTAACATACATCAACCTCTCTACACACAGGATACAAGATCAGGGGGATTTGAGGACATCAAATAGTAAAAAAAATGCAAAAGCTATAGAAATTAAAATGCTTGAAATTCAATACTATAGACATTTTTGCCAATTGTGCACTGAATAATATAATTCAAATGATAGTTTTAGAAAAAGAATAAAGCATGTCTATAGATTCTACCTTCAGATAATAAAAAAAGGTTTACTTTTTTGGAAACTGCACTTATAGCCTCTTAATCTAAATGTCAAAAATTTCTTCAGAATTCTCTTGAAAAATCTACAAATTTTTTACCTCCAATAACAGTTTACTTATATTATTCAAAAAAGAATATTTTAAAAGATGTTTTTCTCCCTTTCATATAAAAAAATTTCATTATTTAATTCTTTCAAAATTTTTCACTTACTTATTTCTGCAATAAAGCAGTTGCTAAAGAACAATAGAAGGCAGTTAATGTTGAAACTCATCATTTTAAATCATGATTAAAGAAAAAATTAAAATACTTTTTTTCCAAATTTTCTGAACTGGTAATAAAAAGAATGGTTGATTTAAAATTATTAGAGTACAACAAATTTGCCCCCAAGAGGATCGATCGTTAGTTTATCTCAAAAATTGTTTAAAATTTTATATAAGAAATTATTTTTTAAAGTAAAAACCAAAATTTGAAAAACTTTTTTTTACTGAATAATCAATATATCATTGTTAAAATAATAATTCAGTTAGTTTTCAATATAAGATGCAACAACAAAAACACACACACAAACACATAGAGTTGCAAACTTTACAACAATAAAAATACTGCTAATGAGTTTATTCTATATAAGAATGCTTTGTATAACACTTTTCTTCCTATATATACAAATACATAGCATAAGAAACGTTTTTCGTGGAAAGGATGGAGAGGATTGATTTAAAAGACAATTTAATACGTATGGAGAGTCCAGACATCATGTTCCTCTACTTCCTTGCTCATAGACACAACTACTATTTACAACTGAGTTTTAAGTCACTCATATATTTAATTCACATAATTTAATATTTAATGGAATCTTTACTTATTACAAAAACAAATGATTTATTACATCACAATGACACAAGAGACCATCTTCCATCTTACAGGATCTAAGCTCTACTGATTTCTTGGAGAAAAAGAATAGAATTCTCTAAAAGTGAGAAGCCAGTGTCAGCTTTTACAATTATTCGCATTTCTACTTATACAAGAAAATATGATTTTATGGGCAAAAACAAATGAAACTGGATGTGTGGTTTAACGCACATATGTAGGTGATCTCAATGTACATGTGTGAATTTTTTCCTGCTAGAAGAAGCAGTCAATTATCAGTGCAAGAGGAAGTCAGTTTTTTTATTTTATAAATCTATAGAAAAACACTCAAATATTATTAAGAAATTCTTTATATCCAAATAAAAAAAATATTCCATATTCACATTTAAAAAAAAAAAATCTATGTTACTACAATGATCTTTTAACAAATTGTCTCAATGCATTTGCAAAAAAATTGTATTTCATACATTTTCACAGCTATATGAATGGATTACATATCACATAGATATCAATGATAATTTTCCATGTCAAAATTTTTTTTTAAATTGTTACAGCTCATTATTTTTTTTTTTTTTACCAGAATAAATTATTTTATTAGAAGTTTCTAAAGAATGTATTTAAATGTAATAAGACATAATAATTTGAATAAAAACTTTTCTAATTGTATCTCCAATCTATTTTGTTTAAATAAGTACTATATTTTTACAGTTCTTAAAGAATGTTTTATGGAAATGAATGGTTAAACTTTACAGTAAGAAAAAGCTTTTGAAAAGAAAATCTGTTCTTTTGTCATACATATATACTCTTTCTAAATATTCAACGAAAAATAATTAAAGGTAAGAGATATTTTTTTGCAAAAAAGTGAGATATTATATTTAAATCAATTGTTGTTGCAGATATACTTATTGTAATCTTCTGAATTACACTTTCAAAGAAATAAATTGCGAGATCTACAAAAATACTAATTTAAAGCCTTGTTTTTTTATATAATAATGTTTTAACAGAGGAGTTTTTCAATATGTAAATTATTTTCTGAAAAATGTTTCTAAATTTTAAATAAATATAGTCGGAGACTTTGAGAACTTTTCCTGGAACCAACGTAGAAAGTATACTGAAAGATGAATATAATGAACTTGTTTTGGTGTTGTATCAATTTCATTAAATAGAGTTCAGACTGTATATTTTAATGTGAATCTTCGAGTTATATAACTATAATAAAAATAGCATAAAAAAACTCAATTTAAGAAAAATAAAAATTTATTTTTGGATTCTATATTTGAAGTTTTCTTACATTGAAAAGATTTTATATGAATACATCTCATAATACACTTAAATAATAAATAATAAAATAAATTAAAAAATAATACATTTAAATACACAGTAAACACATTTATACACATAAAATATTAAGACAATGCTTTCCAAATGTTAAGGAACAAATAACTTTTCTATTGTAGAACTGCAAAAAGGAACAAGGGCATCGAATTAAATTTTATTCGTGTGGATATTTTAAAACACTAAATTGAAATGCAGAGATAAATTTAACTTTTCCATAAATATATGAAAACATACAATTTTCTTAAGCTAACTGTTTACTAGCATTGCTGCTCCTAAAAGATGAGGACGACACTTGAGCTATAGGTCTTCTACACTACTTAAACTTCAATACTATATAAATATGATTTTAAACCTCAACAGATTTAATGTGCATCAGTTCCTTTACATTGCAGGTTTTCAGTGACACCAGGATTTAAAATGCCAATATCGAATTTGCAAACATGACCACTAGTCTACAGCTGCCACATAATTTTTCTTGGTAAGTATAAGAACTTTAATACAAGTGACATAGAAATTTTTTAAAGATTTATTGGAATTTCATTAGCTTTTGAGAATGATAAATGGATACTAACTAAAGATTCTCTGAATAGAGAGATGTTTATCACAGATTCAATGTCAATCGCAAAGATGCTTACATAATGAAGTCAGTTTTTTGGTGAATCCAAAGTGTCAGCATGCTGTAGAAATTATGAGAATTAAAGGTGACTTTTGACTTATTTAAATTTAACTTCCTACAACACCAAAGTGAGGGTTTTGAATCCCTGACAGATTTTAACATGCATTAGTCCTGCTACACAAGATGTCTTTAACCAGTTAACTGTGATTGAAGAGTATTTTAATAGTATTTTGCAAGTATAAAAAAAATATATTTTTTTTTATACTTGCCATGTATAAAAAGTAGTGACCATTATCTATTTTTGAGAAAAACAAAACCTATTCTCGAATTTTAGGACTGACCAGAGTAAAACAAATAAATAAAAAATACGAAAAAATTTAAGATGAACTCATGTCTCCCCGTATACACCAACTGAAACAGTGTATAAGTTCACATAACGCATCTATTAATGTGTTCTAAATGTTAGTTAAAAAGGGGCAAAGACAGAAGTCAGAAAGTTGATTTATAATAGGGTTCCTTCAGGTATGGTAAGCCATGGGACAAATGCATGACACCAACGAGGTACTGACCCCATTGATACCTTGCTGGTCCAAAGTTACCTTGCTATCAAGTGTATACATGTAAATTGACAATTTTATAAAATAAATTCATCTTTTAACAGCGACACTTACGAGTAAACTCTCACCATCACTCAATTTCCCTGTGACACACATAGTTGCACGCTCTCAAATGAGGATGCTACAGTTAACTGGTTAAAGGGAATAGGCCTTGTTTTAATCAAAAGTCTTGGATTCACTGCAGCCCCAAGCTCGTACCCATGACGATTATTGCAATCATTTTTCAACCAAAAGAAACTATCAAATTTTAAGACTTGTTTTCTACCGAAATATCTCAGAAATGGTGCTTTGTTTTGAGAATCTGGTTTTATTTTCCCCAGCATTTAGAAATGTACATATTATAAAATGCAATGACTGTGTCATTGGAAGTTATGTTTGTATGTAAATTGCCTATTAAGTATTTACACCAGTTTTTATACGAAAACTGGTTTGAAATTTTTATCTCACTTATTCCTTAACTTTTGGAGGCCACAGTAAATTACAACTAAAAGTGAAACTAGCTGTTTTTCTTGCATAAGATTCTTACTTATTATAAATAATCTCAAAAAGAGTTGGCATTCTTTGTAAATCTTTGACTAAAATGAAAATTTCAAAGTAAAATTATTCGTGCATATCAAGAATAGAGTCAGGTAACATATCAGATTCAGAAAGAATTTCAATATTGTGATTCTGCTTTAGCTGTTCCAATTGCTCTTCAGTACCCTGTATAACCTGGATATCACCATGCTCAGTGTGTATAATCTATATAAAGAGAGAAAGAAATTATTGAATGTACTACATTTTCCTACATTAAAAATACACTAGATAATTATTCCTCAAATAAAGAGCTTCACAAAAACTTTTAGAACTCAATTATGTTATTAATATATTAGTTAAGAAAAGTAATTTGAATTTTGATCAGTATGTATTAGAAAAAAATAATATTTGAACATTAACAAAATTATAACTTTTATATGTAGATATTGATAAATGTTCAGACATTTACCTGAAAATATATATTTAATTATAAGCAAATCATCAAAAATTTAATATGTTGTTTTGAAACATCGCATACCCAAATCTTTTATTGTGAACTGTTTACTATGGTCTAAAAGGATGGGAAAACAGAACAGGGGATGAAGATAATTAATTTGAACAATTTTTTCTCTTTAAATATAGTTTTATATATAAATACAATAATATACATCTTTAAATGTAATAGTTCCAATGTTCCATTTAAATGTAATAGTAATCCAACAAAAATCAATAATAGATCTTTCTTATTTATAAATGTTGTCATAATGTAAGTAACATATATATAACACATGTAAAATTTTATAATACATAACCAATAACTATGAACAATTGTTAAAAAGAATCAGAATGGTATTGCTACAATCAAGATAAATATCCACATATTAATTTAGTTATACACAAACAGCAATTTAATTTACATCCTTATTACAAGATCTCAAAAGTAATATTAAATAATCATAAACAAGTAACATATGTATAATCAACAACATCCTCAAAATAAATTTAAATTTTATGAGATTCCAAATTTTCACTAAATCCTTACCTTATTTGAAATCTCATAATAGATAAATATTTTACATAGGTGTAAATCTTGATTAAAATTTCATAATACTCATATATAAAAAGGAGAAAATAAAGGATAAGTTCTTTGAACAAATGCATTTAAATGAAATCTTACAAAAGATAGGTTTAAGAGCCAAATGAACTTGATGTACAGCAATCTTATAATTAAAATTTGATATTAATGTATTATAATAACCTGTTCTGAGTAAGAAAAAGAAACATGACTGTCTTAGAATATCAGATTACAGTGCAATTATTACAGGAATAACAAGTTCTATTAAAATTTTAAAAAATAAAACAAGTAATTGATTAAAAAATATCTAGATAATCAGCTAGTTGATTTATACACAGGGAAACCAATTCTTTTTTTATTTAATAAATTAAAACATCAAAGTTGTAATAAAAATACACTTAGAAAGAAACGAAATCTGTTGAAGTAAAATTTACCTGTTTATACCATATTTATACGGTTTTATAGAAATTTAATACTAAATAATAGGATGAAAATTACCTAATAATAGAATAAAAAGTAATATTTTGTGTAACAGTGTTTAATTTTTTCTCAAACTGTGGGGAATATATTGGAGAAGATTTTTTAATGAAATAATACTTTGACACAAAAGATTGAGAAAAAAATGGTTAAACAGAAAAATTATAACATTAATCTGAATACTCCACCCCAAATATATAATCAATCACGCAGATACTCAAAAAAAAAGATCAAAAAATCAGAATTCATTTTAAGTTTCAAAATTTTTAATCTCTCCCTCTATTCCCCCAAAACATAAAATTCATAATATGAAATATAAGTCTACCTTAATTAAGAATAAAACATAAGCAGAAAAAGTAATGAAATTTTTATTTTAATAAATAGTCTCTTCATAAAGTGATTTTTCAAAATATTAAATAGGAAATTTCTTTACATTTTTATTACATACCTGAGCAGCAATACCTTCAGAAAATGTAATGGAATAACCATCCGACTCCAGCTTCAAAGGAATAATTTGACCAAGTTCTTGGAAATATTCTACAATTGGAGATTCTGTTTTTGTGATTAGCATATTCTGATCTTGGACAGCTTCCAGAAGATTTGTATCACATTGAGATTCTCCGTTAACTAGTGATAAGTTTGTACTGCTGATATGAGACATTTCAGATGTTCTAAAAGTAAGAAATAAAATGTTAATATTTTTAAAATATTTAAATCGGAAAATCAACATTTACTAACAAAAACCTAAATTTATAAAAAGCATATAATATTTATCACTAACAGCAATACTTGATAAAAATTTTGTAATAAGAGTATTTCTTGAGATAGTAGTCTGGTGTAACGGCCGAAATTTCGAACACAACAAGCAAGAGACAAAAATGCGATCGTTTTGTAATTTTTACATGTTTTTACTCTTGATTTTCTGTTTTCAATTGTTGATATTTGCACCAAGAATCTGGGCAGTATAAGTGCTGAGGGTTTTGTATACTGTACAAAATTCTAATATTTCATCTTTGTCAATCGAAAAGGTTTGCTATAATACGCATACCTTCATATCCTAGAATAATAGGGATGGAAGGACAATAACAAAGGAAACGGTCAAAGCAGCTGCCATCAGCGCGTCAACACACTTTCATACCACTACGACATTCTCTCTTCTTTTGGCTATAACTTTAAAAATATTGGTCTGAAAACTTTAGGGTATATTTTTAAGATGTTTTTCTTCTGAAAAATTTAAATGAAAAAAAAAATTGATTTTTTTAATCCGTCACATCAGACTACTACCTTAATAATTCTACATTTTCCCTTGATTTCAATTTAAATATACCCAGCTTTTTTTCATTGAAAAAAAAAATCCTTGCATATACAGTTTCTGAATCAGAAATCAGTTAAAATGTCATTTTAGAACTTTTAAAATGTTTTCTTACTTTCTATTAATGAAAACAAAACTTCCACTGTTCAATGCTGAATGATACATACAATTTATTCCATATAAAATAATCATTTATATTTTCCATGACTTATTGTATTTTTGGTTAAACTACATAATAAGAAAATATTTTTAAAATGGAACAAGTTCTTTCTGCATAAAAAAAATGTCATATTGAGCCAATCCGGTAACAGACTAAATTTTATAATGGAATCATTCCCATCAGAAATGAGTTAATTTAAGACATGGTATTCTTTGATTTTAGATTTTATGAATCAATTAAAATTGATAAAAACTAGTTTTTATCTATTAGATTATGTAACATGTGATTTATTTAGTCTTTTTGCATATTCCAACATTAATACAAAATTACAATAATACTCCTACTGATAAGTATTTAAAAGATTTTATGTTTGTTCATACAGATGGTTCTTTTGATGGAATATTCTCAAATGGAGGTTCAGGGGTATTTCTGGCCACTTCAAGTGACGAAACCTACCAACAAGTGATCGGTGAAGGTGTCATTGCGTATTGCTTCACATGTGAACTTTGGTTGATAATTGATGCTCTTGATCTATTTGAGACTGTCACTATTCTAAAACAGGCCACAGATCTAGTCATTTTTTGTGACTCAAAAGCAACCCTCTAGGCAATTCTAAATGGGAGTTTCATTGATTACTGAAGAGATTCACTCTAGCCTGTTTAGATTACAACAGCTATATAAAGTCTGCTTTCTTCAATGGTTGCCAGCACATGTTGACATTAAAGGCGATGAAAATACAGATAAACTGGTGAAAGAGGCTAGAAATCTCAACAATGACAACTTTGTCAATGTTACCTTATTAGATGCAAATGCTTTTGCAAATTTTAAACTGAGAGAGAAGTCGATTCCAGTAAAGCATCAACTCTGTAATATAAGTGGAGACACCTTACAAAGACTATATAGCTAAGAACAGATCACTACAGAGGAATGAAGATTGATAGGGATGGTAGAAGAACTTATAGGAATTGTGATAACTGACCAGATACAAAGCTAACAGCTGCTCGACAGGAAATGTGGTTCTATTTTTGTCAACAAACCTCTATGTGGGTACTGGCGAACAGATTGCCAGAACAGTCATCTAGGCCCATGGTACTGTCTGATTTGGTCCTGTCATGGACACACATCATTCTTATTATTTAAAATAAATTCCTGGGAGTTTACTTATTGCAAAACATAATCAATTTTTCATAAATTCCAAAAACTTTTTTGTACCAGCAGTGAAATTCCTAAGTCAATAAAAGTAAATCTTTTGACAAGGCTTAATTTCCTTATTTAGAACATTAATTTTACTCTTTGTGAAAGTAAAGAGGATAAACATCAGTAACAGTTGCATACGCTTCAAATATAAAATAATCATGCAAAATATTTGTTGTGAAATATCAACTAGAAACATTTATAAATCTAATGTAACTCTCTGACTAACTTTCATAATTTCAAAATAAATATTTATATCAAATTCAAAAACCCCAAAAAGCCTCAATTTGGAAATTATAAGGAAAGTATCTGAAGATTACTTTCAAGCATATAATGTAAAACTAAGTAAAACAAAACTTTTCCATAACACTTTGATACCAACACCCTGACACAAATGAGGAAACATTTTCTATTAACTAAGTTTTTCTAAAAATATATGCCTACAGGACTTAAATTATAAATAATTATGTGTCTGGTTTAAAAAATTAATACATGTAGTGAAAACTATAAAATAAAAATAAATTATTCATTGTTCCTTCAATTTTTAATATATTACAATCCAATATAAATTTTAAAAAGTGCATTGATTAACTGCTGATATTTGAAACACAAATTTCTTCCTTTTTGATGTGTTAATGATATATACAGTACATAAATTTCATACCTATCTTTAAAACCTTTGACTGTTAAAGGTAATCCCTTTCGCTTCCTTCTAAATGCAAAACGACATTTAGAATCAATATTTTGTTTAATACGTAGCCACTCCTTATGATTGATACCAAATATATGCATAACATGACCTGTTGTATAAAAATAAACATATTAATATATACTATCAATAGTAAAAAGACAAATTTATGAAGTAACTTTTTTTTTCATTAAGCAATGTCAAATGATAAAATAGTCAAGATTCAAAATATAAACCAGCTATAAAACAGAATTTTTCCCTATATATATACTCTACATTTTTCAAAATATTGTAGAAAAAAAATTCAATTTCTTTCTGATTTAATAATTTTTATAAAATTAAGGGCTTTAAATTCATTTAGTGTATTTTCATTACATAATTCAATTCATATACTAGTTCTTTTCAAATAATAATGCTTTATTTCTCTTCCTACTTTAACTATAAATTAATAATTAAATATAAGTAATATTTTTTGTTTTATAATGGATACTGTCTCAATTTTTTTTTTTTTTTTGCTTCATGGATTGAGCCTTTCTACTTGAGTATAAAGAATCCTTCATGAGAGAAAAATCAGCCTCCTATCTACGGCTTTTAAAAATTCACATAAAGTATCAATGTATATAAAACTTATAGCCCTTTGAATAGTAATGTGTGTTTGTTCAAAAATATTACAAATTACTAGATCTTTTGTAATGAATTAGAATTTAATATCTTTTAGTTTAACTTATGTTTGTAGAACAGCCACATTTCACACTCACTAAAATTTACTAATCTTTTTGGATATTCAGTGATAGCCGCAGCTCTATTCAGCATCTATCTGAATAGTGGAGGCATGTCGACAGAACGACAACGAGTATTGTCCAACTATTAAATAGTCTGAATGCCAATGTTAAAATCTTCTTTCAGTGGGTACCATTGCACATGCATATCTGCGGGAATGAGATTGCAAATGGTTTGGCCCATGAAGGCAGCCATAAAGATTGTACGCATGGTGGCCGCCTTACTTTTTCAGAAATTGCTACACCAGTCAAACAAAATATCAGTTCCTCTTGGAAGCAGGCCCCTGTACATGAGTGGTATGAAGGAAGCCATCCTGGTGCTGCTTTGCTTGGGACAGGCAATAGACGAGATTAAACTACTCTAGCTAGGTTTTGCAGTGGACACACTTGAACTAAACAGCATGTGGTGGGTTTCAAAGAGTTTATCCTTCTTGTCCGAGTTGCAATGTGTGACCCAAGCCGCTCCTGCCCACATCTTGGATTGTAATGGTTACCATAAGAGCCAGCTGCTATCAAGTCTTGCTAACAGCACTTCAATGTTTAAAAACACACGGGTTCATGGACTTGACCTACATGTTTCTGTTGTTCAAGTGAGATAAGAAATAACAACACTAATCTTTTAGGAATTTTGTTAGAAAGCCCAAATTATAGAAATAAGCATTTAAAAAGATGTCTATGAACCACTTAAGTATTAATATTTTCCCTTTTAATAATATCTTTAATAAGTAAAAAGATTTAGATAGAAGTATAATATAAGAAAAATGAGGGTTTGTTGCATGTTTTTCATTTCAGATATATGTGTGTGTGTGTAATAAAAAAAATGTAAAAGCAAAACATTTACTTATGTGATTACAAAAAGCCTCCATCCTTTTCAAATCATAAATTTTTTTTTTCATTTAATTTTCTAATAATAATATTCAAAATTTCTTCCCCTACTTCCAATTTTTGTGCACTATGCCTCTCAAACCTGATTTGAACCCAGGAAAGGTATATATTTTTTTCTTCTAGTAATGAAACGATTTACTTACAATCACTTTTATATTACAAATAAAAATACTCACACTTGATTCCATATATTTTCAAAGGATCCAACTGTTCTTTGCCATGCTTCCCAGTACCAGATATGTTAGACCTTGCTTGAGTTTCACGATCAAATAAATAATCAAGAAGAGTTAAAGCCATTTTCTCAGCAGTTGGACAGGAATTATTTATTGTTTCCAACTCTCTAAAATCAAGTAAACATTATAGAATATATTAAAAGTCAAGAAACACTTTACGATAAATCAAACTTATTTACTTATTTTGCAATCATTTGTCATTTTCAAAATTAAGATCAAAACTTGATTTAATTAGTTAAAGAAAATATACTTTATTGAAGAATTATTATAATTTTTGTAGAAAATTATTACAGCAAAATTACAATGTCTAATTCCTGTGCATGCTTGAACATGCACTTTGAAGTATTTTTGCTAAATTATTAGTATGAATACTTAAATAAGATTTGCCTTTGATTATCATACATTAAATAAGACAGTGATTTTTCAAATTAGAATTTATTAAAAATATTTGAATTACACAGAAAAGGATCCAAGTACCTATTTCAATTATAAAACTTTATACAGTAAAAACAAAATAGTTACATTAAAAAATTAACAAATGTAGTAGTATTTATTCATTATAGAATCATAGAATTTTGTCATCAGTACTGCTCGATTCATACACACATTTATTTTTACTTTGGTTGTCACAGACATTTAATTTAGCATTTAAATAATTTTATAACACTTTCACTTAAAAAAATATTTATTAGTATTTTTCCAGAAGCATCAGCTGGTGTCTTTAAATACAAAGTGTTATCTATATAATCTAATTTCAGGGCATATTTTGGAATTTAAAGAAAAAAAAAAGGGTTGGTTTCTCTTGTGGGGCGAGAACTATGGTAGTATTTTCAATTATTGTTGCAATTATAAAAAGTAGTGAATTCAAATTTCAACAATTTTTTTTTATCAAGAAAGAGTTTGATAAAAAGAATTAATAACTTTTATTACATAAATAAAAATGAATTAGCAACATATAAAATCTTTTAAGAAAATAATTTTTTACAGACTGACATTAAAAATTTTAACTGATCATTGCTAAGAGACAAGAAATCATTTGAATATCTCAATGATTCCCATGAAACTAAAACCCATCTTACATTTTAAAACAATTTCATTACATTTCCGTATATCTTTTAGTAATCAATTGATCATGTATTTCATAATATCTGATAATTAAAAATTTCTAGGAACATGAGTTTAAAATTTTACAACAAATGATACTTAATTTAAACATTATTTATATTTAAATATATTACTGTACATAAATTTGACATACAAAGGACTAATGTGGCACCTCACACGAAGGTTGGTATCATTTGGATCACCTAGCCAGCAACCATTAGGATATGCATCTATAAACAAACAAAAAAATATGAGCAATAAAATACCATCTCAAAACAAAATAAAATCCCTTTCTTCTTTTCAATTTTTCCAAGATTTGATATACAATATTTACTCGAATCAGGTGCGACTTAGAATCGAAGGCAAAACATTTGTTGAATGGGGATCTTTTTCAAAAGGAAAAATGTAACTGTCCATTCTGACCACTTGCATCAATGACTTATCCCATTCCGCAGTTTATCTCCAGTATTCAGTCTATCCTAAACATTGCTGTTTGCTCGTACTTAGGTAATTTTTTTGGTATACGCTTTCTTTTAATCACCTAAATATCAAAGATATTGGTAATAGCATCAAGACGAGTTCACTATGATGCAAGTATGACAAGGGAGGCAATTTTATGTGCTGAAAAAAATTTTAACAGAGCAGAAGCCACTGAATATTTGACATGAATGACAAATATACATTAATGTTGTAAACAAAATTATATAATTTTTGCTTATAAAGGTTCAACAGTCTAAGAATTCTTTTTAAAAAATGTTAATTCTAGGTTCATGTATGTATTTGAAAGTTTTTAATAATGGTAAAATAAATTATAAACTTCTTATTATTTCTGATTAAAAATATTAAGTATTGGATATTAATGAACCTTTTACACATTATTTTTTTTTCAAAAACGTGTAGAGAATTGGGGTTGCAGCTTAGATTCGAGTAAATAGGGTACATGTATTTTTATAATACTCATTTAAACATACTGCTGAATATCTATTTGTTCTTTTGGTTTACTTTTTTGTAAAAAAAATTAAATTTTAAATATTTAATTATTCAAAAATTTTCTACTTTTGGTTATTTATATTTTATAATTTTTTTTAAAGGGATAAAAAATTTTGCAAATTGGTATAATTGAGTTAAAAAAAAAATCAGTTTACTTGTTGCAAATATTTTATTATTTACAAAACATTTACATCTCTTGTAAGTTAAAAACATATTTTAGTAGCATGTGCATTTATTAAATAACTATTTTTACGTAATTTTATATTTTTACGGTCTTTCTTGGGTTATTTCCAAATTATATCATAGATAAAACTCATTTTAACTATGTACATTAATTAAAATTTCTATAAAAACCAAATCACAAATGTGACTTCCAATTCCATCTATTTAAAATGAATTGTTTGATATTCTATTTAACGATGAGATGAGCAGTGAAAAAACTACATTTCTTATACAGTACAAAAGTAAGGAACTATGTAAGGACGCTTATTACAAATATTCCCAAGTTACCAGAAATAATCCTTAATAAAAGTTTTATAATAAGAACCCAGAAAAAAAATTATTTTATTTTCAGTAATTTATACAATTTTTTAAAAACAATAATTCAAGTACATCATTTTAAAATAACTGTATTAAGTCTTGAATTTTCAGTAAGAAAACAGATTAATGATGAAATTAAAAATTGAATTATATAAAATTGATTAAATATACAGAATATTAATAATAATAACCAAATACTAATACGCAAAACTCAAGAAATCATATTTCTTATAAATAAAATCTTCCCACACATATACATTTACCACAATAAAATCTCTATTCTATTTTCATAATAAAACCTTACACTTTTACAAAGAGAATATTTAGTTGGTAAAATCCTAGGAGAGCCCACACCCTTGGCGACAAATCCAAAAAAGCGGGAAGCCAGAACGAGATGGCGCCAAGCGAAAACGACAATCGTGGCAAGTGAATATAGCGGGATAAGGTAGATGCGCAATGAAAATATATGTAAACAATACATAAATGAAACATTTAAGATAAAAAAATATAAAAACAGCTCTTACTTTCTTACTAGTGATCTTTTCCAAGTGGAAGATACAGCAAAATAACAATTTTAAAAAAACCCTTAAGGTCTCATCGCTAAGCGAATGATCGTGTGAGCACCGCCATATATATTCTCCATTCAAATCCATCCAAAACTGCACTCTTTCGTTTGTATAATCCCATTTGCTCATTACATTTAGGACATTCATAACTCAAAGCAATCAATCCTTCCTTTATACACCATTCAATCAATTCTTTCTTACCTTTCACATTCAACAAAGAGTAAACAATTCTAAGGCATATTCTCTCACACACACAGCCATACTTTCATCCCGGTGCCCAACAACAAAATGAAATTTGAAATGCCTACCGACAAAATACGAAAATTCCAAAAATAGTTAGGTTTACCATATCTAGTGTATCAAAGTAAAATTACCAAGATGGTGCAATTATCGCCAACCAAAATAATTCGCGCCAAGGGTGTGGGCTCGCCTAGGACCGAACCAATAATTTTTCTTCATATTACATGAGCTCATTATTTTGATATTGACAGATTGTAATTATTATAACAATATTACCTTCATGATTAAGAGACATAAATTTGGGACTACAAGCATCATTGGGAACAGATAACCCTGGGAGAAAAAATAGAACGATTAATGTTGTTTATTTTTTTTAAATGATTCCAAATTGAATCAATGTACAGTAAAATCCACAGTATAACATAAACTTTTAACACAAAAAATAAGAACGAAATTTAAGGGTGCAATTTAAGTTATATGCCGGATATAAAAATGAGAGCTTTTAAAAATGAGAAAAGAAAAAAAAAGGATTCTTACACTTATATTAAAATGCTGTTTATTTAAAAGAAACAACATTCCTAATGAACTTTAAATGTTTTAGTTCAAGAAGTGTACTATTTTTTACAAAAGTATATGACTTCAAAACATAAGAGCATTACACTTATACGTTTCAGGTTTCTTCATAAAAAAGAAGGGGGTGCACATTATACAGCAAATATATCTAAAAATTAAAAATTGTGGCCTGAAAGTATATGCGTGCTTTATATAGCTGTGAGCGTTATACTCCGGATTTTACAGTAATAATTATAAGAAAAACAGTTTGTATTTAGTAAAAATCACTCTTTTCACTGAAAATAACTCCAATCTCTAATTAAAAATGTTTTATAAATTCATATTAATCCAATGTTAATTATACTTAATCACAAAATTTCTACAAATCTAAATAATTTTACAATAATAAAACTATTTTTCAAAAAAAATTTGACATTTTACTAAAAAGGATTTAGAATTTTGCTAATGAATTCAAAATATGGAACACACAAATAACTAATAATAAACTGGTCCCAAATTTGAAGATTTTCATGGGGATAAAGAGGTGGAATTTATGTAATAGTAATTAATATCAATAACTGGAGTGTGAAATAGAAATTTTTTTTAAAAATAAAAGTCATGAAAGAAATGATTGTGAAAAGTACAAAGTACTGGCTCAAGTAATTCGATATTTTATTTTGATTCATTGCAAAAAATACTAATAAAATTGATTTACTTACTTGGACTTGATACTTTAAGTGTAGACTCCTTGATATTGGTCAAAATGTCCTCTATTTTCTTTTCTAACAAATGATATTTTGAACTCACTCCTTCAATTTTTTCTTCAATACTCTTCAATTTATTTTGAAATGAAGACTGCATGTTCAATAGAATCTCCTAATGTGATAACAAGAATTTTAAAACACTTGTCTTAAAAAAAATTCACTTAAATAAAATCATAAATAATATGTTAGCAAAAAAGATTAAAAAATATTGAAAATAATTGAACTAACTTAAAAATAAATCGATTGCCTTTAATTTTTAAAGTAAATGTTACGAGATCTTTAAAACATGGGCTACACTCTATTAATAATTTTTTCCCTTTAGATTACACTTTCTTAAATAATAATAATAATAAAACTTTTAATGTGTTTTGTAGTAATATAACACATGTATAATGTTGTACACATTTAAAGAAATCATATATATACATAATCAAAACAATTTTATAAATATTTCAGATAAAATATCCAATTCTAAGAAGGTGCATGAAAGGGGGTACTGATCCATCAAAGCAACCCTTATTACCTAAAACAAATGTTTCCAATGAGAAATTCATTTATACAGTTAGTTCCAACTATTGTTTTGAAGACAAATATCCTAATTACTTTTAATTTAATCACTTCACATGTTTTTCCAGGTAATAAAACTGGTAACAGGCAGAAATGAATATTAATACCGATTATGAGGCAAATGAACACAAATTTCTAACATGTAATGGTTAAAACTTTAAAAAAAACCAGTCATGTGAGACATTCTGTATAAAGATGATTGAGAATAGTGATTTTCTTGAAGATACATGAAGATTTTTTGAAACTGATAAAAGATGATTCACCTGTGATCCATATCCAGAAAATAAATCTTTACCAGCTATATGTTTAAAGTGTGTTCTGAAAATTTTAGATATATAGTTTTATTTGATATTTTTAAAGTTGTGTAGCTTTGTAATGAGTTTAATACTGATCATTCAATCTGAAAGATTTATTCCTGCTCATTGAATATACACTTCTCAAAAAAAATTAGGGAAGGATATGGATTTTAAGAAATTACACAAATATCTTCTCTGAAATAACTAACGTAAAACAAAACATACAGTCTAAAGTGTAGCAGTAAACTTCACCAGCAAATCAATGTTCATGATAGGATATATTAGTACAGAAATCATGATTTCATGGAAGCTGTTGTTTTTCGTTGTCTCAGCAGTGAAATTCCTCTTTTTGGCTGTTCTTTTGAGAAAAGGTGACAGGAAAATGTCACGACAGCATAATCTAATGAAATCCTTGGCTTGGTGTATTATCAGGAGACTGGAATATGAGCAAACACTAAGAGTTGTAATGGATGCTGCTGGAGTGGCAATAATTCTCATTACAAGACTGTGGAATCAATTCTAAGAAATAGGGCACGTTCGACATCGGCCAGGGGTTAACAGAAAAACTCATCGAGACAGAACAGCTGATGTGACTCAAAGAACATTTTCTCTTGAAAACAGGATGAAGGGTCATAAAACCAAAGAATCCGAAATAGGTTTCATGTCGTTGGTCTGTACCCATGTACCAATAGTGTGTATTCTTTGACAGCGAGACACTGTGTGGTCCAAAGAAAGTGGGCTGCTGAACATTGACATTGGAATCAAGTGCTATTTACGGAAAGGTTCGGATTCAGTTAGAGTGTGATGCCAGATGTGTTCTGGTATGACAAGAGAGAGAAGAGCACTTGAAACAATCCAATATTCATTCAGGAAAGACCACATTACAGACTAGGTGGTTTGATGATTTCAGCATAGATGGACGTACTGACCTGAATATCATTCGGAAAGGCCATTTTCGTGGCTCAAAGGTAAGCAAACAAGATCCTAAGACCCCATGTCATACCTTATGCCGCAGCCATTGGCGATTCCTTTCTTTTATTGTAAGATAATGCCAGAAATCATACAGCTCATCTTACGGAGAACTTTCTTGAAGCTGAAACAGCACAGTGTATGGAGTGGCCATCATGCTCACCTGACCTAAATCATACAGCATTCTTGGGACTCATTCAGACAGATTCAGCGAGATCACTGCCTTTGCTTACTGTCCGGGATGTGGAGATTGCATTTCTTGAAGAGTAAAACAGTATTCCTCAAAGAATCTCATCACATCCATGCCAAATAGGTGTGAGGCAGACTTAGGAGTTGGGAACCACAAACCATATTCAACATCCTGTATCAATTCTAAACAATCAGTTTTTTTTTGTCATTAACATGTAACCAAATTGCTGGCCTGAAGCATCATTTCATGTTCTTCATACCATTTCAAAGTTCCCACAGAAATTGTTTTTTGCTTTTTTTTTCTGTACTACATTTTGTTACACCTGTACTTTTATTTTATGCCCGTGCATGGCTATTGTGACCAATTTTTTTTACTTTTTGCTTGCTTCCCTAATTTTTTTAAATAAATATTTATAATTATGAATAAGTTTTATTTTATACTGGGCTTTACTATTTGTTTTACTTATTTTATAACCAACTTCAAATTTATTATAAAATATGTGTATTCTTCCATATATAGTAAAAAAAAATTTTTTCTTTGCATAGATATTAAAATCTGTAAACTATGACAATACTAGTTAAAATAGGTATATTAAAGAGCAATTATTATTTTCTGAATGTGGAGGGAATTCTGGTTATGACTTTCTGTTTTTTCCCTCTATATTTACAATTTAGTTGGTGAAAAAATCCATAAAATTATTTTTAAAACTTAATTTTTATATAAAATCAGTGAATTTTATTTAAAATAAAAACTAAATTAGCCATTTAAAAAAAAAAAGGTGTATGTCCATTTTACAAAATAAAAGGATAATGCCATTAAATTAATATCTACAATTCTAACATAAAGTGTGTTATTTAAAAACATTAATTCAAAACATATAAAACCAAGAGAGATATCTCTCCCTAATAATGAAATCCTCTTCAACATTATATTCATTATAATTGTTTAAAAACAGAAACAGAAATCTCATAATTGAACATAAATGTCTCACAAAATATTTTTATAGATTATTTAATTCAATAATTGTTAATTAAAGATACTGAAATGATTTAAGTATTATAGAGTAATATTTGATTTTAAATAAACAAACATTTACATAAAAGGTATCTTAGTTAAAATTAAGAGACACGAATAAGTTGAATATCTGCATACACAATCTAAAATCTTGGAACTAAACAAAACCAAACAATTATACACTTGTTTCTTATTCTATTTATAACACTTTATTCTAATTTCCTAAATTTTTTATACTTGATTTTTGTCATGATTATTGTTGAAAATCAGCTTTGAACATATGACTTCAATCTAAATTGTATTGTACAATTTCAAAAATTTATGATTCATCAAATCAATAAATAAAAATTATTTTCATGCCACCAAATTCTGTTTTCAGTATGTTGTTGAAAAATATGGAAATTAGACTGCATATATCTTCACTAGCATTGTGGGTGTGTTTTAACTTCTAATAATGTATTTCAATAATTATAGATTAACACACTTAAAATTCTGATGGATTCTTAAGTACTCAGTTTGAGAAGTGCTACAAACAACATTCATCACAAGTTCAATTATAAAAATCTTTTCAATTTCAAGAAGTATATTGCATTCAAACATATCTCATACAGGAATATGATAAAAAAAATTTTCAGCGACAGCAAGTTAAAAAGGACTTTAAATTCTTTCAGCTTTTTTTAAGGATTTATTTTAAATTTTAACAGAATTATATATGTATTTATTGATATTCTATTTATTTAAATATATTTCCTTCATAATATGCATTTTTCATACTTTTGTAAAATTCCGTGTGTAACCCATTGGATGCATTAAGATACTCAAATTTTTCAAAAAGTACGTATAATAAAATAATTTTAACAAGCTTTTAATTTTCTTAAAATCGGAGCAATATTTAAAAATTTGTTCGATTTCAAGTTTTGCCTTTTTAAATAAAAAAAATAAAATTCCAGGTTATGAAATAAAATTTTCTGAATTAAATGTATATCCAAAACAGCATACAATGATACATTTTTTAATATGTATATAATTTGAAAAATCAAAATGGTATACTTCAGTATCTTTCATTTTTTAAGTATAAGTATTTTACATTAATTGCTAATCTGTAGGTTACAAAAAAATGTGCTTCTTAAATTAAAATCAGTTACATGCTAAACACTTGTACTAATAATATATGAATATTTACATTAATTTAAATAAATGTTTGATGCAAGCTAAAAATATTTTATAGAAATGTACTCTAAGCCGTTAATTTTTTTTATAGGAAAAAATGCATTTTCAATGTTGCCAATTTTATTCTATAGATCAAGACTATAAACTAGGAAGAAGGCGGTATACACCAAATAAATAAAATTGAAGTAGTTAATTTATACGTTTGAAAATATTTGTGAAAAAACGAAAACTTGCATGAAATTAAAAACAGGCATTTAACTCTGTTATAAAACAGTTTAATCATATTAAAAGATAAAGAAATAAGCTATGATTTTTTTTCCTCCCTTAATTTTAAAATGAACAATATCAGTACCAGCATGAATATCTAGTTCTAATACACTCAATTATTATAATTATTTTGTACTCGATAACTAAATACTATAATTAAATGAAAATATAAACTGCTCATCTTGTACCTTTTAGTTTGCTCAAAGCATGATGAGCATAAAACTAAAAGAATTACCAAAAAGATTTTATTTACCTTAAAAAAAATTAATTCTTCAGATACAAACACTTTTGAAAATATCCCAACTTACTGAAAATAAGTTTCTTATTTATATTTTAAGACAAAACATAAAATTTCACTTATATATATGTTGTAAATGTATCACTGCATAAAATATTTCTTTAAACTCCTTTATTCAAATAAACATTTCACATAAATTACAGGAACATATAATATTAATAAAATATCACATGAATATAATTTCATGAATACAAAAATCATGAATATGAGATGTAAGGAAAAATTGAAATCTCTTATGTTACACAAATAAAAACAAATTTAAAAATATAATAATTTATCAATAATCATTTGAATTTTAAGAGTTTTCAATCACAAAATTCCTCAATTCAAAAATAAATTATACTAAAGATTTCACTATGTTTTGAATATTTATTTTATATACAATTACTTTAAAAAAAAAGATTTATATATAAGTTTCTACTTCATTATATAAAATCAAATGACAGTGTGTATCTACACAATATTTCTTGACTTGAACATGCCTGACTAATTCTAAGTAACAATATTTAATGAGCATTATACAACAAAATACATTATTTATATTTCATTAATTAAAATTCAATATTCCATTTCCAATGCTAAAAAATAAAAGAAAATACAAATTAAAACTAATGATGTAATTTTACATTATATAAATTTAATATGTATGGATTCAATAATTTAATATTAAAAAAGGGAATTTAAAAATGCTATATATTTGCCTTTAATTCATTATCATCTATTTTCAGAATCTTCTGTGGAGGTTCCATTATTTTAAATTGTGTTCTGAAAGAAAAAATAAACCATGTTTTATTTTATAACCTTTGAAGGTAATTTTTATGATATATAATTGTAACTGGGAAATTCAACTAACAAAATTATAATGATACACAAAAGCAGGTCACTTTTTTTATTGTTTAGATGAATGTGATTTTAAAATTAAATATAAACAATTTCAAACTCAAAAAAAGTTATAAATTGCTTGTGACAGAAAAAAAATCAATCCAGTATTTTTAAAGAAAATTTTTAAAAAATGTAACAAGACACTTCCCAAACATTTTTAAGAAATTAATTTATTTTTCCATTTTTTTTAAAAATTAAAACAATTGTCTCTCAAATATACTTTAATTTATTGTTTGAAAGCCAGGATTAGAAAAACTAGTTACTTAAGTTTTTGGTTATTTTACAAATACAAATAAATTTTAATATAGGTAATAAATAATTTGTATAAATCATGATTGATGATTAATAAATGAAATATTTTTGTTATATCAAATTTGAGATTTGCTTTTATGCAAATGAATAATGTATAAAAAAGTAGAAAGCATCCCAAAACTTCACACTTAAAAAAAACTACAAATACAATGCATTATTTGAATATAGATGGGCTTTTAAACTAAATTTTATCATTTATATTTTCAACTTTTTACCAGACTTATAAAGAATTAATTAAATTGCAATTATTATAAACATTTATCATTTTCAGATAATATTTCGATTAATTCTTTCACTTTTACAATAGAATAATTTAAAAACCCAAAATATAAGTACAAAAACAAAATACATAAACTACATTTTTTTGTAAGGATTTTAGATGTATAAATCAAGCTTGACAAACTCAAATACTAATACAAAGGCTTAATATTTATGATTAAAGCTTAAGTGGACACAATAATGGAGAGGAGGACTTAATTTTAACCAGCCCTTAAGATTACTTTTCAAAAACCTTACAACAACAACAAAATAATAATAATCCCCCCATTACATTTTAGTTTCTCCTTTCTATAATTTTTTCATTTTCAAAGGAAATGTTTTTTCTAAGATGAAATTTAATAATCTTAGGATTTGAGTTCAATAAATACAAATAATAATTACTAATACAGTAGAATTTTTTCATAACAAGGAAATAATTCCATATGATAGAATGAATCTTTTATAAAAAAAAATAACAAATCTCCGAAATTCAAATTAGCTAACTTCACAGATTTTTTTCTAACATTTTGAATCAATCAGTAATGAAAGTTACAATTAAAAATCTTATTTAAAATTTAGGTGTATATATCTAATTAGAGAATATCTTTTAATTGAACATTTATTACACACTATTACATTGGTTAGGCAGGAAAAGAATTTATCATATACTTTACATTTGATATGCTTCAAGTACATACAAATACAGAAATTGAGAAAACATATGTACATGTGGATTATAAAACAATAGGTTTTGGTAGTATGGATATTACATTAAGTTAATTTCATATTTTTTAAGACCACAATATTTTTTTTTCACTAAACAGTAGTCGAAGACTTTCAAAAATGATAACCCCATGCTAAGCTTGATTTTAAAAAAAGCATATGAAATAAACTTTCGAAAAAATTTCAACCATTAAAAGTTCTTTGCTTGGAACAATTTCATTTTTTTTTTATGAGAAAAAAATTAAAAAAACCCTTTAAATATCAAGACAAAAACGTTGAAATGATTATGTACAACATAAGATCTAAAACAAGCACACTGACATTTTAAAACAGTTTATTATAACTTTCAACCAAAAAAAGTACTATCATTTAACACACAAATAGTACCAGTTCATAAAAGTTTATAATTTTTATATCAAAATTATCTTTTAGCATTATGTAAATTTAAAAAAACTCATTCCATCTTTTCAAGGGATACCATGATGAATGTACGTTCTAATATTAAAAGTAAGATAACAACCAGAATAAAATAACTAATAAAAAAATCTTAGTAGTTAGGTTAAATTTGTGCCACGCAAATTGCATCTCATAGCATTATAACAGCAAAAGACAACAAAAACATATTCTTGCATGTTTTATTGGGAAAAAAACAATCTCTAATTTTAGTGGAAAGTGGCATGATTCCCGTGGTAGAAATTTAACTTTGTAAGCTAAGCTTTAGCTGTGTTTAGCTTAGTAACATTAATACATAAATACCAAAATCTTAAATTCATGAACAATAAAATATTCTTAAACAAAAGTAAAGAATAAGTAATATTAAGATTACTTATAGTTTCCTAAGCCAACAAGTACATCTTACTAGTTGATTTAAATTTTATGACAGAAATGCTTTCATTTTATTCATATTTTTTGTCGATCCTTCATGCATGTTGTGTTATTTTAAACGTACAGTAGCTTTAATCTATGTTGAAACATATCACAAGTTGACCCTACAGTCAACAAATTTTCTCTTTATTTTTCATTAGTTTCTTGGGTACTTAGATATTATCGAAACAATTGGCACAACTCTATTAATAACTCGCCAAGTTCGCAACCCCGATTTCCTAAGTGTTGTATGCACTGAATTGGCATCCATGTGCTTTTCATTTCATATAATGTTGCTAATAGGTTGCGATAATATGTAAGTACTGTTAGTTTTATTTTTGTCATATTTGGACTTTTGCTTTTACATAGAGAAGTTCAAACTAATAAAAAAAAAATTAACAGAACATAAGAAAAAAACTCAGACAATTAATAAAAAGCTTTCTTAAAACATACAAAAAACATGTTTTGAAAAATTTAAAATCTCTTGTGTAGCTTTTTATTTTGAATTTGCTATCACGTGTTATTAAGAAAGACACAAATTTTATCCATTTCTTTCAAACTAAAAAAAAACTCAAATGCTAATATTACATTCTGACTTCAGTATTTAATAAAATAAGAGCACAATTTAATATACTGATTTGAATTAATTAATTTTTTCCAGGGTAGTATAAAATATATTTCATGCTTTGCATCTCCTATCATGATACTAAATTGATATAATTAATCTCACCCAATACAAAAAAAAATTACATTTACATAACATGGTTCAAATTTTAAGGATGCAATAGAATATATGGCTATACACATATAACACACAAAATCTTTACTATAGGAATAATTTTTCGACATGAAAACATGTTCCAAGTTTAGGTCTCCTTTACGACATTAGGTGACAACAATTTAAAATGAATCACAGATAAAAACATGTTATGTAAGTGTATTTGTATTAACTTTTTTTACATGAAGTTTAAAAGTTACACAAAATATACTTACATAAATTCATCAAGTATTTGTAAGTTCTTTTCCTTTAAAAGGATATTTTACAACATATGTTCAAATTATTTAAACATTTTAATAACCTGAAATTTACCAGTTTCATAACACTAATTCATTGTAAACATAATATTTTTCAGATAATATGAAAAAATATCTAAATTTATGTAACATCTCTTTCATTCAAACTACTTCATAGATATAACAGATAAAACAATATAAAAGAATAATTTTGAGAATACAATCTTCACTATATGAAATTAATTCTCCAACATGTACTTCCAGGTTGAATTATTCAAAATATTCTCTATTTCTGTCCTAAAGTCATTATAAGTAGCATCTAGGTCAAGGTTATAAAAAATTTGTAAAAACTTAAAAACATCCAACACTTGATCTTTTTGGATTGACAAGATTTTGTGATAGATTGATGGATATATTGCAGATAGAAAAACAAGATCATTTTGAGTACAATAATTTTGATTTACTGATTCAATTAAAAACGATACCAATTGTTTAAGATGCATCAGTTGCTGTTCATGATTAAGATATTGCTGAGGTAGACAGAATAATATTTCTACATGAAATAATTCTTCAGAAAATAAACAAATATTGTCAGAAGGTTTAGATTTGTCTTTAATAGCTTTATTAAAAATAAATATTAAATATCCTACAACTGGATTACCATTTGTAATAATTAATGATTCTTTAAGAATGCAATTAACTTTGTGTAACATTGATGAATTTTCAATACATGCCATTGGTAAGCAAGATTCTAAAACTGTAGATTTTACAAGACTTAGATCATCAACATGATGAACATCGTTACACCTATTCAACAGTTGAAGTATTTCAGTTTCAACAGCAGGTCTCAAACAGGATAGAAGAGCTAACTTAAAATTGATGCACAGATTTTCAGTTTTATAAAACTGATAAACTTCATTCAAAAATGTTGAGGCCAGATGTGAATTACAATCGGGTTGAAATTTGTTCAAAACCATAATTACATTTCTTAATAACGAACAAGGTAATGACTTCTTAAGAGCATAACTACCGATTTTACTGACAGAATCAACTAAATGCGTAATATTTTCACTTTGACTGAATGAATCCATATTCTCCACTATTCTTTCTAAAACTTTAGAAACACATTGTGCAGAATTCATAGCAAATATTTTGGTAACATACGGAACTAAAAAAATCAATAAGACGTGCTGTTATACATTCCATTGGTTCTCTCTTCGGAACAGTACTCTTTTTCCATTTATAACATGATAAATTAAAATAAACGTTCGCATTGTGAATCTCAATTTTGTATGTTGCAACGGCTCTCATTTTTATTTACTCCGATATAAACAGAAATAACATATTAATGTTCATTCTAATTCATTCTTAAACATGAAGAACAGTACAAAAAATTTACCAAATCAAAGATATATTTCAACTGATAAACATGCGCTCTGTGTGTGAAAAGAGGTGTGGAAAAATGTTCATCTCTCACAAAGCTATGAGTATTAAATTACGCCGATGCACAAAAACAAATATAATATAAATATTCACTGTAATAACATGATCTCTAAATCACTAAAAGACTTATGTACACATTTTTACTACGATTCTGTTCAAATTTACCACGTAAGATAGAAACCCATTCACATACACCCGCCAAAATAAAAACAACATAAAGTCACGTACCTTCACGAAAGCGCGATAATGGCGTCCTTTCTCGCTGCAAGACGAGAAACTGCAGCATCGGATCATGACGTCAAAACCCTATCGATGACCCGATTGGTTCATTCATCGAAGAATTTAGCCGCTAGAAATAGCGTGCGCATTACGCGTGAAACCGAAACTAGTAAAAATAAAAAACAAATAAATTACCATTTCGGGTCATAGTAAATGCAACAGGATTTAACCAGAGAAACGAATGCGGATGCAATACCTCCCGGCATATATCTGATGAATTATAGCTCAAAGGCTTAAAATGCAGAAAAGTTATTAATCGGTGCATGCCGAAAGTTGAGTTTTTTAAAGGAAAAATATCTCGCATAAGGAATTGACCTAGGTATTAATGATCGAATAACCTGTTCTGCCTATCTTTTATTTCGCTTAATATCATAAGCAGAATACGTAAATTTTTTCTCTTTCTCTCTTTTTTTTTGGCGTTGCCAAAGTTGATCGATAAAAAAAAAGAGAGAGAAATATATAATAATTTTTCAGAGCGCGTAAGACTTGATTTTTATAATTTATTCGTGTTAATGCAGACAAATCGCAATATTTTATCTCTTGAAATATCATGCCATCTTATGTATAAATTCACTTTGTCATATCTATTAATATTTTTGCACAATAATTTGAAATTCCTAATAACGTTAATGCTACATTTGCCTTTCTTCTTTTTTTTTCAGAAAAAATTAAAACAAATTGTCCAAAGTTATTGCTATAGAAAACTATAAAAATTTTGACGTGTTGGGGGGAGGGAGGAGGACTATAACGAGAAAATTGGATTTTGTTATAAACGATGATTCTATGGAATCAAACGATTCGATAGTCTCACAAATGCTGCTAATAGTTTAAGATAATCTGTGAACGAATTTCGTAAGCTGTTTCATATTCCATCTGCAAAACACGCGATATTTTTAAGGCATCCTAAAGGTCTCTTTAATTGCAATAAAAACTGCCTCGAAGAAATACTTCAAATATTGTATTGTTAAAAATCTAAATAAAAATAAATATCTATATGTTCAACATTTATAAGGAAATGAAGTTGGTGAATTCGTAAAAAAAAAAAAAAAAAAATTCCTACACATCACACATCTGTTATTCTCATAGTTTTTTCTTTTAATTTTGAATCTTTTTTTTTCTTTTGATATTTAGAACTTCCGAGCCGCAGGGTATAGTGGTTAATGACGCTGACTGCTGTGCCGTAGGATCTGGGTTTGAATCCCGGAGAAAGCATGGATCTTTGTAAACGAATAGTGCTTTTGAGGCATGGGGGCTACTCTAAATAGTTGTTGAGTCGCAAGTCCTCTCATGTGATGGGTGGAAAAGGATGAGAGGTGGAATGTCCCTGACCACCCCAGGCAGTGGCGTAACGGAGAATATTAGCCCCCCCCCGCAAAGGCAGGTTTTGGGTCCCAAATAGGATCTTACAAATGGTACGTACTTAGCATCAGTCAGGCTTTAGGCCCCTTATAGAACCTTGGGCTTCCCGCAATGCGGGGGTGTATATATTTCGCCACTGACCGTAGGCTGTTCTCCATCAAAATTGGGGTGGAACCGAGCCAAATCGTACTATCACTTGCATGTGCTCAAAGCGACGGATAACGAAATGCATATATCTAGCCCTTTGCCGCAATGAATTTCGTGGGCCTCGATTTGACACCGTCAAACAAGTGGTATCAGAAAAAACTTTTGAAAAATAGTTTTTGACTACTAAAAGAATTTTTATAAACTTTAGTAAAAAAATGGTTATTTATAGATATATTATATTATGTATATCAGAAAATTCTTAAAAATAAAAAATTGCACATTCATTCAGTTTCGTTCTAATTTTAGATTTACATAATTCTTTTTTTTTGCAGTGAACTTTATATAGAAAATACCCTGCTTTTTCAATTCCTCTCTATTAGCTTATTCTCTCTATATATTACTATTTATCTTGTTCAAATTTTCAATCGTTTATAAAATTCTTTCTATTCATCCAAACAAGTTCAAATACATTTTTTTTAAACTAGTAATGGATAACACTTGATGTTAATACATTTTTTTTAAATATTAATTAATTTAATTTAATTAATTACCGGTTTTGACGCAAACTTAGATTCTTCTCTATTGTTATAATAATGTAACCATTAAAATAAAAACAAAAGTTGGCGTCGAAAACCTGTTTTTCAGCCAAACCTGGTCTGCATTGTTATTACAATGCAGACCAACCATGCTCTTTTTTCAATTCTCCTACTATTCGTTCACTCTCTCCCTATATATATATATATATATATATATATCTTATTCAAATTTTCAGTCATTAAAAGTTAGTTGTTAAATTAATTAAAATCAAAGTTTCTAACATCAAAAGAATAAACAGTTAAAATAAGAACGAAGAAAACATAAAGTACTTACTAATACTTGATGCTAATAAATCTAATGGATAAGATACGTATATTAATTAAGATAAATTTTTAATCTAATTACCACGTGTAATCAGATACTTATTATTAAAAAAAAATTTGACAACTAGAGAGATTGCAGCTGCTCTAAAATGTTTCCATGGACTCCAAACGCAGAGAAAGGGATGTATATCGAAACTAAAGCTATCAATTTGAAATATTTCATGCACTGGATACTGCTTCTTAGAAGCCAAGGAAATGAAATAGTCTTCGAGGAAAAATGCATAATGTTCCTGTTTCTCAATCTTTTAGAATTCGAGAGTATTATGCTGATTCTGTAGAAATTCCAGCCGCCTTCTAAAATCTTGACTATTGTATTTATTGAATTGAAGCGAAATAAATCCGTAAAGAGTATGAAAAAAATATTTATTTTTTTAAAAACTATTTTAAAAACTCAATAAAAATAAACGGGTTTTTTTCCTGTATTTATAAGAATAATTTTAAATAAGCAAAAACATTTTTTTTTTTTGTATTATTTTGGTAGCATTTAATTTCGTTCAAATATTAATGGAATGATTAAGGTAAAAGTAAGGTAGGAAATGTAATATGATATAATTTGAAAATGAATATATATATATGTAAGGATAATTAAATTAGATTAAAAATTAAATTCCCTATCTAGCACACAACTCATCTTTTTCATTTCATCTTCAAGTATCAAACTAACCACCCATTTATTTCTTCCGAACATATGGCCTAGCCAATAAACATGTCTAATTCCAGATCGTTATATTTAATAGCCCTATATGTTAGCATTAACTTTCAAGTGCTCTCATGAAATCCGCGATTGGTGTCTTAAGTGTTAACTCACTTAAGATTTTCGGTGGCGTTCATTTCTCTCTCTGCCTCTTAGCGTCAGATGATGATTTCTAACTTTGATCAAATAAAGTTTCTTTTTAAAAACTAAGTCTGTTTCTGACTCACAAATCATGTCATATATATATATATATATATATATATACTATTTTTATTAGGACAATTAGCAGATGTAAAAGTAGAATTCTGATGTCAATAATACACACAGATGAAAAAAATAAAAATGAATAATTAAAGTCAACACTAGTAACAAAAATACATCATTTTAATAAAAAATGGGATATTTTTCATTCAATTCCTCTATTATTAGTTCACTCTCTCCCTATATATATATATATCTTGCTCAAATTTTCCATCGTTCGTAAAATACTTTCTATTCAAATTCAAATACATTTTTTTAAACTTGCAGTGGGTGACACTTGATGTAAATACAGTTTTTTCAAAAATTAATTCCCTAAATAAATTTAAATATGAATAAATAGTAACAAACAAAAATAATAATCTTGCAGCTTATATAGAAAGGAAAATCGTTCTTAGTGCCACTGTAGCGCAATGGACTTCTAATCCAAAGGTCGTAGGTTCGAATCACACCTGAAATGGCCAAATTCTGAAAATGTGATTTCTTTTCTTTCTTATTATTTTATTAGAATAATTAAATTTAATTAACTAATAAATAGCAACAAACAAATTGAACAGTCCAACACCCTATATAGAATGGAAAATGGAGAATTGCCGGAAAAATTACTTTCTATTTTGCCACTTAATAGTGTGATTCTGTCGTATGTATATACATATTTAAATTAATTGTAACTATTTAATAAAAAATAGCTAAAATAATATTTTTCTTTGTTGACCTAAGTAGAAATGGACTTAAAATTTTTTTTATATTACTTGTTATATTCAAACTATGAATTGAGTTCCGAACCATGATTTTAAAAAAGCGTGTATATGAATAATTTTTTTTTTTTTGATATTTAATGTCAGCTGAATTAGAATAAACATATAAATTTTTTTTAAAAATATTATGACAAGAAAAAATAATTTAAATGTAATTTTTTGGCAAAAAATGATAAGAAGAATTTAAAAACATTTTTCCTTTTATAAAAGTACTTCCATAATAATAATATTCTGCCTATATATATATTTAGCTAAGACTTATGCACAGAGCCTCTGAACTAGTACTTTTAAAATATATAATATAGAAGTCGATTTTTTCATATTTTAATACATCTGAGTAGACAAATTTGAACAAAAAACACTGGTTAA
Source organism: Trichonephila inaurata madagascariensis (assembly GCA_019973955.1). NCBI lineage: Eukaryota > Metazoa > Arthropoda > Arachnida > Araneae > Nephilidae > Trichonephila > Trichonephila inaurata. The sequence goes on from BMAV01004207.1 coordinate 49,801, forward strand.
AATTACAATTGATCCTAATTCTGAAAATAATGTGAATTTTTAAAAAATTCCTAGTTCAGGCTCTGTATAGAGAAATCCGAACTATATGTAGCCAAAATACCATTATTAAAGAACAAATTTTCATAAAACGAAAATGTTTTGAAAATATGTCATTCTTTCTCTATTTTTACCAAACAAATGCATTTAAATTATTTTTCTTTTAATAATATTCTTAAAACGATTTTATATGTATATTCTTATTTAAATGCCACTAAAATATCAAAACAAAAAAATTCATTTACACGCTTTTTTAAAAGCAACGTTCCTAGAGTAGTCAATCACCTCAAATGTGTTTAAAACTATAGTTAATTATTCCGTAGATTTTTAAAAAATTACATTCATAAATTCAAAATGGAGGATAAACGAGAGTTTAGTTGTAAAACAGTTACGTTAAATATGATGCCAACTTGGCTCTATCGCCAAGTTCTCATTGAATCGCCACTATAGCGTAAGGAACGGCATTGCTTATGAATGTTACATTTTTAACATAAAATACATAGAGTAGTATAAAAGAGGATCAAGGCCTACTGTGCCTAGCTCAGTTTAAGAGACCTAAAGCGCTGGGGTGCATGCGCAGATGTTTCGGTCAAGTGATCAGTCTGACATGAAAGCCCCAGTGTTGAGTTCACAAGAAGGCTTGGTACTAATTTATCGACCCACTGAAGGGATGAAAGGCTGAGTTGACCTTTCTCAGCCCGGGATTTGAACCCCGGACCTGTGGCGTGAAAGCACGATACACTACCATTCAGCCACTAAGCTTAAATATATATAACTACAGGGAGAAAAAACCAAAACTGAAAAAAAGAACTGTTATTAAATAGATTTTTAAAAAAATTCCATAGTATTAAAGCTGAGGAAGGATTGGATTCGTTTTATTTTTGGTCTAGAGATGCTAGGATTTGAAATGGAATTAAATGAAAAATTTTAAAAACGCAAAATAAAAAAATAATACCAATTTAAGCAACATCAACGCTATATGATCCCATCTCTTCTAAAACCGACTAAAAACGAATCGAAATGAAGAAGAAATTGTTTGAAAATGTCTAGATAAACATGATAACCTCACAATCATTTTAAAAGTCTGTACATTTCGATTCTGTTTTTGTTAACTCTTCGGAGAACACTTAAAATACAAATAATTGTTTGTTCTAAATTTAATGTTTATAAAAGGATAACTAAATTATAACTTGAGCGCACACACAACATATTCTACTTCTTATTTAATATTTATTTTCCCACCGTACATATTGGCGTATAAAATTCAACAGTAAATACTTTCTCAGAAAAGATCACCCAACCTTCAAATTCCAATCCCATTTCATTTCCTTTTATGGTCATTGGCTGTAGTTTCCCATGCGTTTCTCTCCATTTGAAAACTAAACTGAAAAAAAAAATATGATTTAGCTGTTATTGTAATAAATACTAGTAGGATTCAAAAGTTCCCGGACTGAGCCTATAACGTGGGAAATGTTTGCAGTAGAGCGACTACGATAACATTTCTGTGTTTTTTCATTCTTCCCCTTTTCTAAAAAAAGTTTGTACCAAATCACATGATCGGTGGGTCGCCACGGCGTCGTATTTTGTAGGCGGATGTATTGTATTACGTCGGCTGCGATTGAAAGAAATTGCTTTTGTGGAGCGGATAATGGATATTAATTTTTGTGTTCGTTTGGGAAAAAGTACTACGGAGACTTGCAAAATTTTGAAGCAGGTGTAAGGCTGTGATACATTATCGCGAACTCAAGCTTTTGAGTGGCATCGACGTTTCAGAGAAGGCAGGGAAAGTGTCGAAGACGACAGAAGCTCTGGACGTCCGAAGTCTTCTCGCACCACTGAAAACATCGAAAAGGTTTCTGCTGCGGTACGTAAAAACAAGCTTCAAACAATAGCAGAATCAGTTGGGATATCCTTGGATACATGTCAATGGATACTGACTAAGGATTTTAACATGCATAGGGTGTGTCAACATAGCCCCGCATGTTAAATGAAGATAAATCTGCAGATTAAGTTAAAAGTGCATCGCAGGTTGAATCAAAGGACATGGCTAAAAATGGATTCAAGAAATGTTTAGATGACCTTTACAAGTCATGGCAAAAGTGTGTTGTTGCTCAAGGGTCTTATTTCGAAGGAGGATGCGTTTTAGCAGTTTAATTGGCAATATTTTTTAAATTATAGACTCAGTCCGGGAACTTTTGAATCCTACTACGTATACAATCCAACTTAAAATCATTGCTGGGAATTTGTTGAAAGCTACCTTCATAAATGCATAAAAACTTATTTCTGTGCTTTCTTCGAAACGTTACACTTACAAATGCGCACAGGTGAAAAGCGACTCACTCATTCATCACGAAATCTCCGAAACGATTAGACCCCTACATACTTGAAATTTGGTACGCATGTTCCTTTTGTTGTGTAGAGATCCGCTAAGAACGGGTTTATCGGAAAACGATTCTCAGGAAGTGTTGCCACGGATAAGGAGAGCATTTTAGATTTAAAAAAATCCCGTTTTTGAAATATTAGACCTACAGACTTGAAATTTGGCAAACATGTTCTTTTTGTTCAGTAGATATCCACTAAGAACGGGGTTTGCGGAACACTCTTCCCAGGTCAAATTGCAAAGAGTTAAGGGATGTTTTTGTTCAAATATTCCGTTTTCAATTACTAATACCCTGTGGTCTTGAATTTTGGTATGTTTCTTTTGTTGCCCAAAGATCCGATAAGAAGGGTTTTGTGGAAATCGATTCTCAAAGGGTGTTACGGGGACACACGAATAATAAAAAATTCGTTTTCGAACTATTAAACCTACAGATTTGGAATTTGGCAAGCAGGTTTCTTTTGTTGAGTATTGATCCCCTAAAAACAAAGGTTTTGTGTTAATCCCCTCCCAAAGGGGGTTGAGAGGAATTTTGGGGGCGATAGAGATAAAAATCCCCGTTTTTGAATTATTGGACTTACAAGAAATTTAGCAAACATAATTATTTGGTCAAATAGAGATTCGCTAACAATGGGTTTTGCGGAAATCAACTTTGTGGAGGGGGGTTAGGGGAGCGTAAAAGACATTTATATTTCCGTTTTAAAAACTCAAGTCTTGTTCTTTTTAAATCAAGAGGTGATAAGAATGTTTTTCAATACAATCGAACGTTTAATGCTAAGACTTAGATATCAAAAACTTAAAAAAAAAAAAAAAACAGTATATAGTCATACAATATCATGAAATAACCTATATCTATATGCGTCATTTGAAAAAAAAATCATCTCACAACTCTACTTACTTTTTTTCACACCAATCCATGAAATACTTCAGAGGAATTTTAATTTATAAGCAAAATATAAAAAAATCAAAACTTAATTCAACAGAATTTTTTTTCTTTAAATTAAAAAGAAATGATACGAAGTTTCGTGTTTAAAAAAAATGGCTATTTCATTTTCATTTAAAAAATGTATTCCTCTTTTACTCTTTTTTATTTGATAATTTTTTTGTAGAGTGTTAAATTTGAATAGCATACGTCAATCGATAATTTCAGAAATATTATACTTGACTTGTTCTACATCAATCTATCAAAATCTTGAGAAGGAATTTTAATTCGAAAACAAATGCAGTCGCACCGAAACTCATTACAGGAAATCATACTACATGTTATTCTTTTGTTCTCTACGAAAGCATTTTTCAGGTATCAGATGTCAATTACAATGATGAAAAACAAAATGAATCATAACCAGCTTTCAAAAAGACGTCAGCACTGTAATCGATATTCTCCAGAATTACGTCATTTGGTTCAATACAAAAATAATTCTCTCGCCGTCTGCTCTGAATGAGAAGTCACGAAAATACACTCAGACTGAATAATTACTTTTGTTTGAAAATAATTATTTCAGTTTTCAAATAAATTGATACATTATGTGCACATCATTTCTCTCTAATACGTATACTTTTTTAAAAATACAGTTGGACCTCTAAATGACAAAGTCGCTAAATCCCGGAAAAAGTTCGCAAAATTCGTTATATTCGTTATTCATCTTTTAATATACTTTATAAACCCTATATAAAACAAATTTTAAAATTATAGGTACTATATATTAAAAAAAGTAATTATTTACACCTTTTTTAAATTAATGTATGTTTATTTTATATACCTTACCCATCAGAAAAGAAAGAAAGAAAAGAAGAAAAAAAAAAAAATTGTAAGGAAAACAAGAAAAAAGGGTGTCGAAGAATTCACTGTATTTTCAATATTAAGAAAATAATTCTATACTAAAATTAATGAATTTTAAGGACATTTTATAATTTAAAGCGTACAATATTTTATAATTAGAACACGAGGACAAGGGACAACTTCACTGAGGGTGAAAGGGGATATTGAAGATGTTTCAACTGAACTGGACAAAGGGGGTTAAAGATTGCACTTCTTGGATGAAACGTCCAGAACTCTATAGCTCTCGGCGAGTTAGGATCTCATCAAACCAGATCAAGATTTATAACCACCCTAAAATGTGTTAAAAAGAGAATAACTTGAAATTTTTTTCAGAAATACTTTAAAAAAAAGGAAGAACAAAAATTGAAAAAGTTCATTGTATAGAAAATGCACTTCGCTATAGAGAGGTTATTTTACGAAGAAAATCGTGAAATGTTCAAGGTTCCAGGAAAAAGTTCGCAATATAGAGGTTCGTTATATGGAGGTTCGACTGTATATATATAACTGAAATAAAGATATAACTGTTTTAAACACTTATAATACTTTTGACGAAAATAATTAAATTTGTATATAAAGATTTTCAACTCGGCAGCGGTCACGCGGGACACAGAGTTACCCCAAGTTTACGAAATCTTTAATTCTGAGAAAACTGTTCGTTTGTCACCGATAATCTTGTCCGTATCCTCCTATTTGGCAGTCTTCATGGATTGTAACATAGCTTCCTCTTTTTTAGGAGTGGCAAACGTTTTTTTACAATCAAGGTACTTGGGGTGACTGAGTTCCCCGCGTGACCGCTTTTGTTCTAAAATATTTTCTATGAAGAGGCTACATTTTCCTCCTGTGAAAGACTAGTAGTTTTTATTACAGAGTGTTGTAGTACACATTATGGTTTATAAATGTAAATGAACAGATTGTAAAAAAAGAAATGGGCATCTGCGATCTCAATTGGATGAAGTTGAAACTCATTAAGCAAGGGAAAAACCTGACAAAATTATGCGCATTAATCCTGATAGAGAAAGTAAATTTGAGAAAAGTGATGGACATATGAAACGTTTGAGTTGATAGGAAAATTTTCAAACACTACCTAAAAAACTCCATCAAGAAAGATACGAAGCCACAAATGTACCACAAGACACATTGCGTCCTGTTAAAAAGACACAGGCACGAAAAAGTTTAACGTGCTATTCATCGACCTTCAAAGGACAATAAATAACTTGAACATGACAGTTTTGCCTGCAAATATCATTCCTGTAATGTTAGCGAAAAGTGTCTGTGATGTGTGTCCTTTATTAAAGTCACGCACATTTGAAACATTTTAGTTCAATTTGATTGGAATTTTTTCTCAAATTATCAAGAAAAAAATTGAAAAGCTCTTAAAAATAGGAAAGTATACCTTCTCTTAGTTAAAATATTCGCTGGAATTACGATTCGTGTACACATTAAAAATAATTAAAAAAAAAAAAAAAAAAAAGGATTGGGGTGACTCCGTCAGCCCGCGCGACCACTAACGTTAGTACTGAGTGCGCGCCTTATCTCAGGTTAATGATTATTAATGTAGCATTACTACGATATTGACGACGAACTTAATTTGATAATTGACGTTTTATTGTTTTTGAGTGCCCTCGGACCTCGCGCGCGTAATTTCGAACTTCAGTCACATGACGAGGACGACACTTTCCAAACTTTCACAGCACGCCAACGGTAGGACTTTGGGCTACGCTACTACAGATTTATGTGTATCAACCTCTTTATGTGCTGGATCTTTTAGTGGCACCAGAATGTGAACTCATGACAAGTCAGTTACAACGCCGACCACGAGTTTACGACCATGAAAACTCGACTACTGCGGCCAATCAATATAAATTGTGTGTGGATTCTACTCTGCCATCCGTTATAGCGGTTAGCGACGCTGACTGCTGTGTCGTAGGGCCTGGATTCGAATCACGGAGAAGGCATGGAAATGTTTTTCCATGTTTACGTTTGTAAATGTATTGTGCCTTTGCGGCAGGGAGGTACTCTAAATAGTCGTCGAGCCACAAGTCCTCTCGTGAGGTTGGTGGAAGGAGAAGAGAGGTGGTAAGCCCCTGACCCCCCCCCTCCCTCCCAAAGGTGTTCTCCTTCAATATTGGGGTGGTACCGAGCTAAATCATATAGTCACCTGCATGGTGTTCAAAAGCTATGACTAACGACAGGCGTACATCTAGCCCCTTGCCGCGATGATTTTCGTGGGCCTCGATCTGACATCGTAAGACAACTCGAATCTATGTTTGATAAGTATAATACTAAGACACAACTTGTAACAACAACTTGAATCGATATTTTGATAAGTATAAAATTAAGTCATAAATTTTTTTAAGTAAATTATTATAATGCATTATAACTTGAACAATATGATAGAACAATTAAACGAAACAAGTAACATCTAATAAAATATTATGAGGGGGATTTAATATTTATTAATCAAAAGAATAGAAAGAGTGATTTCACAATTAGAAACAACGAATCTATTGTTTAGATTTTAAAAAAAAATGCGTGACCTTGTGGCCTTTTGTGCAAATAAGTTTTTGTTCATTTTTTTTCTCTCTCTCTCTTTTTATTGCATAGCTTTATCAGCACCCCTTTTATATCTATTTCATTGAAAAACAGATAAAAAGAAAACAGATTTAACATCCAGGAATATAAACATAATATTAAGCGCACGTTTTTGCTTAAAATTATGACCCTGAGTGGACCCCGTATCAAAAATTCTTTGGGGGCCCTTTTTTGGAAAATAAATAAAAATGATCGTATTGATAAAAAGTATATGAAAGTGTCAAAATAAGTATACATAGACATAATGCATTAAAAAATTTCCTTACTTAAAAAGTAACTCAGTTGTTTAAATAGGTGCTTTTCTCGATTTTTTTTTTTTAGGTGAATACATTCATAATAATATCCATAATAGATGATTTACTTTTTCAAGTTCATCTGTTTCTATTGACTGTATTGTGAAGTCCGAAAATATATCAGTTTTGGCCTATGAAAGCTCTAAGATGGTTTTTAACAATTTTTTATCTTAGAAAAACTTTCAGTTGTGACAGGAAGAGTATAAGATAGTAGCCATACTATCTTAACATCCGGGAAACTGGAGGAAAGGCTACTGAAATTAAGTATCAATAACAAGTGTTACCAGGAAATCCCATCGAAAAACAAGCAGCAAGTCCGTTTTTAACCTCCCCTGCGCCCTAAGCATTTCAAATTGTTACGCCCCCGGATCTGAAAAATTATTAAGTAGTGGCCCCTTTAACTATATATCTTCTCGAACAGGGAATCTACCATCTTACAAAATTTGATCTGTAATCCCAAGACCATGCACTCACTCTCTTTAGCGTAATTGTATTCAATTAAAAAGAAATCAGTGGTAAAATGCATACAACATTCATCTACACTTTTTTTATACTTGCACTGCAATCAAAATGACATTAAGGCAGTAGCGCACACAGGAACTTTTCATGGGGAAGGGGGGGGGGGAACCAAGGGCGAAAGTCCCCGCTATTCTTGTATCATGCGCTAATACGCCACCCAACATATTCTTTTGATGTTGTCGATTTGGGGGGACTAAAAACAGCAAAAAGGTAATTATTGAATGAATAATTAGCTTTTATTAATAAATTACTTATTAATAACAAATACAATTCAATTTTAAGTACTTTATACATAAAACTGTAATCAATCAAAAAAAGTCAAGGACTTTGGGGGAGGTCTGGACCC
>BMAV01004207.1:72782-109225 GCA_019973955.1 Trichonephila inaurata madagascariensis
GTCTCCGTCCTTCATTTCATTCTACTGTTGAGCAGCGCGCGCCGACATCACGCGTTTTGCGTACGCTCACATCGCTTCTGACGTTTTGTTCCTGATATTTGCATACGCATGACGTTTCTACTGACTTACGTTTCCCTCTACTGATCTCCAGACCTCCTTTTCTGCAATTTCATGGCTATCTGCTAATTTTTTACATTGTTGCTTAAGTTTTGCACACCAGTGTATATTACCTCCGCCAGCTTGAAGAGTTGTGGCAATACAGGTGAGGTTCATGCTTTCATTCTGTTTTCTCCATATTCACTCTCTGTATGGTGTAATTCAGTGGTTCTTAAACTTTCGATCGCCGCTGCCCCTTTTATGTATTCGCCTGATATCGCGGACCCCTGAGATTTTGAGCACACTTCCTTGACTACTCACACATGGCAGAGTAATTTAAAGGTTCCTCAATAATTCTAAGACTGCCTCTGCTACTAATACAGACTTTGAATTCATTTCTTAATCTTCGCACTTGTGTTTCTACTATTTTTTGAAAACATTACGTTGTAGTAATGGCTCTGTAGTTGCAAACGACAAATAAACTGTGTGTGAATTAATATTCTTGATCGAAGTATATATTAAACTAGAGTTTTTTCATTGGGGACAAGGTAGGATGGCACATCTTTCAATTTTTCTACGAGACCTTTCACAGGGTCTGTAAAAGAGGGAAATCTTAATATTAAATAAGAGACTTTCACGGACCCCTTAGAAAAGCGTTGGGGACTATTGCGGGTCCATGGATTACAGTTTAAGAATCACAGGTACAGTTGAAACAAGCGATTTATCGGACCACATGACCCTTTTCCGATCATCTACAGTTCAATCATTGTATTTCTTTGCGAATTGGCGACGTCTGTTCTAGTTCAAGGCTGACAATAGGGACTTTCGAACAGGTCGTCGGCTACCGTAGCCTAAAGTGCGGTGAACAGTTTGTTCTAAGACGTTTTCAGTTGCTTCCTCATTAAAATTTACCCGTAGTTTAAAGAACGATAGCTCTCCTGTTGGACTGGATATCTTTCACAAGCAACTTTGCGAGCAGGCATTGAGTAGCTTGTGACGACTACAAACCTAACCTATTTTCTGCTCGGCAATCCATTCTGCTTGCGCGGAGATTGTGGTGATATTCACTTTGCCGATACTCTCTTGGATTGTGGGTCGCATAAAAAACACCATTTCTAGTCCCAAGGAACAATTCTGCCAAGTAAGGAAGGATCGTCAACAGCCGAGATTAAGTCTCCTACCATTTCCATTCGAATTGCCTTTTGGTCTTGGTTCAACATGCGCGGAACGATGTGTTGAAGCACCCTATACATGTTAAGATCAGTGGCGTAACGGAGAATATTTGGGCCTCCAAGTTGGATTTTACAAAAGGTAGGTACTTGGCGGTAGTCATGCTTTGGGCCTCCTAGAGCCCTGCCCTCCCCCGGGATGCGATGGCTTACGTAACGCCCCTGGTTAAGATTCTTAGTCAGTATCCTTTGGCAAGTGACCTCGAATATCCCAACTAATTCTACTATTTGCACTATTGTTTTAAGCATGTTATTACGTACCACCTCAGAAACCTTTTCGATATTTTCAGCGGTGCGGCAAGTCTGCGGACGTCCAGAGCGTTCGTCGTCTTCGACACTTTCCGTGCCTTTTCTGAAACATGGATGTCACTCAAAAGCTTGCGTTCTCAATAATGTGTCACTGTTGTACACATACTTCAACATTTCGTTTGTTTCCGTAGCCACTCTTTCCCAAGTGAACACAAATTTTGATATTCATTCTTTATTCAACAAACGCCACTTTTTTTAATCGCCGACGACTAAATGCATCACCTACAAAATACAACGTCATGGCGAGTCACCGACCATACGATTTGAAACAAACTTTTTTTAGAAACGGTGAGAAAGCAGTAACGTTATCGTAGCCGCTCTACTGCAAAAATTTCTCATGTTATAGGCTCAGTCCGGGAACTTTTGAATCCATCTTCGTATATATGTATATATATATATCGTCGGCCTAATTAGCAGACCGTGTAACTCCACCGGTCTAACTGATTTGATATAGGAGTGCAACGTACCAAGCGCTTTTTGGCGCGTTTCCTTAATCGCGCCAAGCAGCGGTGAAGCAAAACATTCCCTTTTGTTTTGTCTAGACCATGCCTCAGTGCGCGCTCCACTTTTAATTTATTCCTTCGATCAGTATAATTACTATTTTTTTTATTCTATAATAAAACTAGATTTCGAAGGGAGAGGTGATATAGCAAGATTTTAATATAAAATAAATACAACAGAAAGTATAATATTAATGTATTACACTTCCAGATATAAATTATTTACACTAAGCGTTCATTACACAAAATTTGTAACAATGTGTTACTTTTGCTGAGCAGAGATCAGTTTAGGAAGGTGTTTTCAAAAATCAACTCAAAGGAGATTTACGGGGAGTTATAAATAAATAAAAAAAATCCTTTTTATCAGCTATTAGATATACAGACTTAAAATTTAATATATATTTTTTTTTGTTCAGATGAGATATGCAAAAAGCTTTTTTTTTCTTTGTTTAATTTGCAATTCACGATTATAATATTATCGCCTACCTTGGCGAACATGAACAACAACTTGGCGCCTAGCCCTACTGTATCAAATTAGCATCCCAGATGTAGTTACGCAGTCTGATAATTAGACCGACGATATGTAAAATGCCGACAAGATAATATCCATGATGAATCGTGAGCAGGCTAACCTTCTGCAATTATAGACAATTTGTTATGCACACTGATGATGCAGGAATTTATGTGAAACTCAACACTTCACGATCTCCACTTCGAAAGTCTTTTTAGTACACAAAATTCTGTCATCACAGGTGACTGATTTGTAATAGCGCAGGCATAAAAAAACCGGTGGAATGTTACATTATGTATTTATGCAAACAACATAACTAAGAACAAAAATAGCTTAATGTTGAAGGAAAGAAATGCAATAAAGTTTTGATCATATCTTTCATGCATTTATTTTTATAGATAAACGCATCTTATTTAAAAAATGACCTTGATACACATTCGAGTATTAAAACTTGTAATGTATAAATGGAGTGCATTTCAAATTGGAAGGCTTTAAAAGGCTTGGCTTGACGTTTGAAAAAAAGCAGCAGCATTTCTTGAGACATCAATCAAAATAAGTTTTTGTAAAACGTATTTTAAAATATATTCGATATTTTTTTTAATGAATTTTACGAATTTAAGAACATTTTTAACTGTAATTAATCTCAGCAAACAGAAGCCAAAGTTAAATGAAAAGGGCAAACATTGTATAAACAAATCATTAAATAGAGATTTATGATTACCGTAAAATCCGGCGTATAACGCGCACCCATACTTTCAAGCTGATTTTTTTAATTTTTAGATATATTCGCCGTATAACGCGCACCCTTATTTTTCGATGAAATGTGGAATATTAGTATACATTGCTCTTATCTTTTGAAGTCATTTTTTCGAAGTATTATCACCAGACTTTTGAAAAAATAGTATACTCTTCTAGAACTACACAACTCTTTTAGTTCATAAGGCAAGTCATTACTTTTATATAAGTAGTATATTTCTCAATACATGTAGAAGTAAAAAAATTTTATGCTCATCTCTTTTATTATTTTTAAAGCTATCGTTTTTATACCCGGCGTATAACGCGCACCCTTAAGTTTCGATCTTTTTTGGGTGTTAAAAGTGCGCGTTATACGCCGGATTTTACGGTATATATGGCGGTAATTATTAAACTTGTTCTTAACTTAGTATTGATAAATTAATTATAAAATACATTGTGCGGTACTGATATATTTATGAGGGAAGTGTAAATGTGTGTTTTATATTTTATGTTAGAATGTATTTTGTTTGTTTACTTTCAGTAAACTAATAATTTTTTAAAATAATCTTTTGCTTTCGAATTTTCAATATGCTCGCCCCCCCTCCTCCTAGAGTTATACCGCCCCCTACAGTTTGAGAAGCGCTGGATTAAATCGAGAAGGCATAATTTGATAAAAGACAATAATTTGCATGCATACTTAAACTCTATTCTGTGTTATAAAGATAATAATCATTAATCTCCCGATTACACACATTTTAAAATTTAAACAAAAAAAAATCGAAATCAAGATTTCCTGCACATTTTTTTTTAAAAAAATTAAAATAATTATATGTATATACTAAACGCCATACGAAATGCAATATCGAGAAGTAGTAACCAGAAAATAAAGAAACTATGCAGAGAGAGGCAACAGAGCGAACATTTAAGTGTGTTTACTTTAAAATAAACGATACTCGTGAGAACAACTTTTAAGTTCAGTAGATCGCTAGACCACCGCCGATGAAGATCCACGAAGCAAAACGTCTAGATCAGAGGTCGGCAACCTGTGGCAGGAAGTACAATTCTCAGTGGCAAGCTGCACTGCTACACAAATTTGTCAATGTTGAGTGGATAGAAGTTGATAAATTTGTAATGGACCTTCTCGACAAACATCTTCAGAATTATGGACATTGAAAGAATTAATAAACAAATCTGAAAGATAACTAACTGTAAAGATAAATTTACAGCTATTTTGTAAGCTATTGAATGTCATTACTGGAGAGATTTAATTGTTTGACGAGAGAAAATTACACGTGCTCTGCTTTTCGTTTTTGGTATCTACAGTCACTCAAAAAAGTATTGGGACACTTGGCGTGCATAACTGTAAAGCCATTTATAAAAATATTTATCACATTAAAACAAAACAAAAAAATGAATTAAGTAATATTTTAACATTTGGTGTACAGTATATAAGGAAAATTTTATTAGTATTATAGAATTATAATTTGATCTAGCTTTTCAAATAGAATTCAAGAGTCAAAAAAGTATTGGGACACTCTAACTCAGCATGCATTATCCTGAGAATCACATAGTTTCAAACATATCCTACTGTGTGACACTCCACAGCTAAAAGGTTGCCGACCCCTGATATAGATACAGAGTCCATGAGGGTCCGGATGGAATCCTGAGAATCTTTTTCAATTCCAACTATAGTTCACTTTCACTATGTATATATATATGTGTGTCAGGCCCCAGGCCTGCTGGTAAAATGAGGAAGGCATCATCTCTATAATAACTTCTTTATTTTGCTTCAATCACATAAAATCCAACATGGAGGCCCTTTGGCGCGCAACCGAGTAGAACAATAACAACACTTCGGACAAGAGTCACCAGCTAAGCCTTTTCGAGTATGTGTTCTTCTTCGTCAGCACTCGCTCCACTTTTAAATAGGCTTATTTACCCACAAATCTTTACGCGATGGTAAAGAGTTTGCTCTATTTTTATTTATTACTTAATTTTGAACCTAAACTTTTCAAACCTGACATATATATATATATCTTGTTCAAATTTTCAATCGTTAATAAAATACTTTTTATTCTTCCACTCAAGTTCAAATACACTTTTTTTAATCTTCTAGTGGATGACACTTGATGTTATAATACAGTTTTTTCAAACATTCGTTCATTAATCATATGTAATTAATGAATAAATAGTAACAAACGAAAAAAGTAGTCCAACATCTGTTGTAGACTCACTCGAATCCAGCACTACTCCAATTATTGACTTCCACACTTCCTTACAAATAAAACACTCTGCAATATCGCAACAGGTCACATACCTTCTATTCTCTCGAGTGTCTGTGGGTGTATCACTACATCTTCATAAAGCCCCGCCCTCTATAGTTGGACTCTTAACACATCATACATAAAAAGGAAAATCGCTCGTTGTGTCCCTGTAGAGCAATGGATAGCGTGTTGGACTTCCAATCCAATGGTCACGGGTTCGAATCCCATCTGGGAGGGCCTAATTTCTAAAAATGTGATTTTTTTTAATATACTATTTTATTAGAATAATTAGTAACAAAAAAAAATTAGTTCAACACCATGTACAGAAAGGAAAATTGCTTTCTCTATTTTGCCAATTAATAGTGTGATACTGTCATGTATGTGTATATTTATATAAAATTGTAATTATTTAATGAAAAGTAACTAAAATAAAATTTTTCTCTAATGACCCCTAAGTAGGAATTGGCTTTAAAACGTTTTTTTTTTATGCTACTTGTTTAATATTACCTGTCATCCAAGCAGTGATGTACATAAGGAGGGGAAGGGGGTCTCCTCCCCCTTCACAGACCCAAATTTTTTGAACACCCCTGTGCTTTCATAAAATTTTTGTTTTTTTGGAGTGTAGCCCCACAAGAGAGGTCTGAGTACGCCACTGCTTTGAAGTAAATGGGATGCATTTTTTTTCAGTTTCTCACCTTGAAAGCTAAAAACTTCTCCTCCAAAAGCTTAAAAAATATTTAGTTTTAATTTATACTCAGTGGGATTCAGTGGCGCACACAAGGAGGGTGCGGACCACCCCCCATAACCCTTGATTTTTTTTCGATTGGTTATAATCCTTTGTACACATTACGTAAGATTTAATTATCTATTTGTTATTTTAATAATTAATTTTATTAATTAATGTTAATTATTTATTCAATAATTATTTCTGTAGTGTTTTTGTTCCCGAAAATCGGCAAAATCAAAAGAATATGTTGGGCGGCGTATTGGAGCATGATACCAAAATGGTGGACTTTCGACCCTGCCCCCCCCCAAATATTTGTGTGCGCTACTGGTGGGATTTACTATTGCATCGCTATCCAATAGTAAATTCTGTTCAGCTAGGTATTGTATTTTTATTTGAATTGTAAAACACATTTAAATAATGATTGCTCATATAATTTGCATAAGGTATGAAAGAAAAAATGGAAACATTAAAATTGACATATACTATTTTTCAATATTCTAACCGGGGCTAATTTTTTGTCTCATAAATGCTCTTTTAAGAAATCAAATGACAGAGATAAGGTTCAAAATTCTTATTCCATTCGAGAAATTTCAGAGTTAACTAAATTTTTTATTATTTTTAAAGTAATTATATTATTTTCAAATGTTGGTCTTTAGTAGATTTAAATTTTAAACCCTTAATTGATCAGTTATGAAATACATGGTTCCAATATTAGGATATATGGTAACAATTTGTTCTTTTAAAAGTCTGAGAAATACTTTGAAAATTTATTCTCAATAGTTTAAGAAAGCCCAATTTTTTAAAAACTGGGAACAAAATTTATTTATTAAACATTGGTCTTTAAGATGGAAATATAAAATTTACTATTAAACATTCTTCCCTTGTAAAAAAGAAAAATTATGTTCTTCAAAACAATTTATTACATTATGCTAATGTTTCAGTAAAAAACATATTTCAATCACATTTATATCTTAAAAGATGTTCATTAGGATTGGCTATATTTTTTTATCCCTTTTTCAATTGCTATACTCTAGAAAATTTGCCTTTTTTCTAGCTAAATAAAAATGCCAGCTATTGTTTTAAAATAACACTTTCATTGGTGCATTGCACTTGAAATTTTTAAAAAATAGAAAGATTCTGTTAATTTCAACCAAAAATGTTTTATAATTTTTTAATTTACCACTGTTGTAACACCATTATTCTATTAGTAAAATTTGGGATACAAGAAGTAAGAAAATACTTTTTTTAACACTTGTATTTAAATACCCACTAATTACTGTTTCACTATATAGTTTCCATTCCACTAAAAAAAAAATGTTCAATCAATTATTGTCTGGGAAATTAAAAAGGAATATCTGACACACAACATACTGAAAATGAGATCACTGATTACAATAATCACATTAAACCTTATAACTTTAAATAATCTTTAGAAAAAGTTAAATAAAAAACAAAAAATAAATCTTGGACAAGTTATGAATATTTACTTATTTTTTCAAAGAATATTTTAAACAAATAAAACATCATTAAAAAACGAAACTTAATTTTAATATGTAAAATTTCATTATACATAGATTGTAATCAAAATATGCAAAACATAAAATGTTAAAATAATATTCTTATTTCTGAACTTGAGAGCCTCTCATCTGTCAATAAATAAATAATATCAGGAAGCTTCATTGTCATTTATGAGGAAATCTTTAATCTCTTCCTTCATTTCAATCCTATGATTTAAGGACAAATGCAGTTAGTATAACATACACATAATAACTAAAATTAAAATTAATGCAGTATAAAAATAACTTAATGGAAAACTTTTTTATATTGATATTTAAAAACTGAAAAAAAAAGTTGATTTCTTCAGCCTGTAGGTTTAAAAAGCACTTAAATAAAGTTTGCCGCAAGAAATACAAGGAATGAGAGTAAAAAAAAGTATCTGAATGATTTTAAGAGATAATATAAATAAACATTAATATATATTTAATATTACATTTGAATAAAAAAAAAATTAAAATGTCTTTAAATTTTAAGTCTTTTGTCAGAGTAAGTCGAAACATGCACAAATCAGGTATGATTAATATTATTTATATAAAACATTGTATAACTATTTCCAAAGAGCATGTTATGCATAATAAAACGAATTTAAATCAGTGTAATAAAAATTTAGTTATAATAACTTCAAAAGAAAAATAACATTCTAGAAACTTAAAATGATTAAGTAAATTAAATCTTAGAAACTAGTTATTGTATTTTTCATGCCATATTCCTATATATTATCAAATACCTAAACTCAAAAGATAAAAAAAGTATTTTATTTGTTAAAATATTACTAGTATTGCAAAAATATTTTATATTATATTGATGAATTCATATAAGAGCCTTATGAATAAAGTAGTATAATCAATATTTTTAATAATTATAGAATTGAAGGAGAAAATGTGGTATTAACCTTTTCATTCGTACATAAGCTGTTTTTAAAAGAGGATGAAGTTGAAAACCTTTTTTCTGTAAAAAAATTTAATGGGCATTTGGTTATTATAATACAACACACAATTCACAAAATAATGAATAGAATTATAACATTAAAAATTTAAGGTTAAAAAAAATCACTTACATTATTCCTAAAAGGAATGGAACAACCATGGCACAAAAATCTAGAGAGATCTCTAAAAAAAAGTAAAAATGAAATTCTAAATTAAATTTTTTTGAAAGAAAACTAAAATTTTTGCATATTCACTTTTTCATGTGTAATTTTGATGTATAACAGTTATATTCATAAGCATTATTAAAAAAGATATTGTCAATGAATGTAAAGAATAATTAAACCCATTTAAAGTTTTTAATGATGTTACTTTAATGCATATGAAATACATTTAATGTTCATAAGAAAATTTCATATTAAAATTAATTCCTTTTCTATTTAATTCAAAATACCTAATTATGTAGAAATGAATAGTGAGACATAAACTAGAAATTAAGAAAATCAATTAAAACTAATTGTCTGGTTATGATTGATTTAATATAATAGACAAGAAAACTTAGAGAGAACCGTCGTAAAACTACTGTATAAAAATTCAAAAATATGATCCAACATAAGATTATTAGAAATTATATAACAAATGAATACTCTGAAAGTTAATGTTTTAATTTTATACTTTATAGAGATCCTAGATTGATTAATTATAAACATTGCCTCTTTAAGCAACATGCAGGCTATTGCAACAGATATCATAATTTTGAATCATGGTCAGGAAACAAAGACAACACCCAAGCTGTCACCCTACTTCACAAACATCCACACCACACCAAGATGAGGACTTTGAGTCTTGACAAATTTAACATGCATCAACCCCTATATATGGCAAGACTTTAGTGGTACCAGGTCTTAAAACATGACTTCAACGGAAACATCACCCATAAATTTGCAACACTCGGCTAATATGTGAACACAAACCCTTAAACTCTACAACTATTAGTTAACCTGTGTTTTTCTCACTTGGAAATGCACAATTAAGGGTGATTTTTAAAGTTAAGTCAACAAATTGTATATATGGAAGGTTTACTTACAAGTTTTCCCCATCACTGGATTTCAATAAGATATTTTCAGATTCTTCAATAACAGGGATGGAATTCTTGGATAGATGCTCTGAAAGTTTTAAAGCTTCAAGAGCTGAACAAGCATCTAATTCAATATTATCAAGCTTTGACTGAAATAAATAATTATGAATTTCAGAAATACAGTATTTCAAAAAGTTACTGTCTGAAAATATAACCCTGTTAAAGGAAAATGAACATAACAACTAATTGCCTATATTTTATAATAAATATGTATCACATGAAACATCTTTTCTTTGAAGTTTCAAAAACATAATGGTCAAGATTTCAAGAGAGAGAGAGGTTTAATAAGCAACATACACTTTCTTTATCTTCCTTAAATAAATGATTTTTAACTTTTTACTCTTTAATTTGATTTTGGCAGTCATAGTTGTATAAGAGAATAACCAGCAGAAAAAAGATTATCACAGTTTATAAACTATTCATAATAACTATACAGAAGGGGGAAAAATAAGAACTATATGAAGATACTTTCCCAAAATATATAGTGTCGTTTCAATCAACACTTACTCTTTGGAGAAAGGATAGAACTATGTTAAATTTAAATTACTTGTACAGTATCATTTCAAACTTTTCTTGAAAACAAAAGGCCTATTAAATTTATAATAGAAAACTAAAATAATTTCTTTGACTGAATACTGGGACTTTGTTTAAAAAAAACATGGAAAACTGTTTTAATATCCGAGGAGCAAAATAGTTTATATTATTTCAGAAGTAATAATTACATTAAATAATGAACTAAAATGTATTTTTTCTCAATTTCACAAAATGTTCTGTTTCAGTAATGTTGCATTAGAGAAGAAAAACAGAAGGCTATAATTAGAAATATTACATTTTTGAATCATAGAAAGATAATAGACTTCCAAGCTGATAACTTATGATCTAACTCTTCTACACTACAGCTGGACTTACATTTAACAAACTTGCTAAACCTCGCAAAAAGCTCATTAAATGACATTCATTTTTTAATATACTTTATTCCTGGTTTCAGGAAAAAAGTTCATGAAATAGAGGTTTGTAAAATGGAAGACTGATTGTACAAAAGAGCTTTAAAAGTGCATTCTGCTAACAGGCTTGCATGTTTCTCACAATTTCTTAAGATCAGTAGACAATTGGTATTTATGGCTAAAATTTTAGTCAATACATAATTAAAAATTACAGAAAGAAAATGTTTTTTTTAAAAATGTTAAAGGCTAGAACTTATATAAGAATAAGGAATATAAAAATTCATGGAAATGGTGTCTTAGTAAAAAAATGTCTTTTGAAAACTTGTATCCATTCACATTGAATTCATTTTATTGACAAATAATAATAATTTCAGATCATTTTATTTATCCTCAAGCAATCACACCAGTATTACACCTGCTTCAAGCAAAATTGATGGTTAGAATGTTCAAATATAAACACTGGAAATTAATTTCAAACCAAAAAAATATACTCATAATAATTTTCCAGTCAATACTTTTCAACCAGGATTACAAAAAAGATTTCCAAAATCTATGTATTAAACTGGATTTACTTTAATAAAAACAAATTAAAGAATATTTTTATTTAAGACCAGCATTATATTTCAGCTATCAATCAATCATAAATGGACATATATTATGTAATTAGTCTATAAATGCTTGAAATTTAAATGTATTATCCTTGAACAGCACATAACAGAATATTTTTTAAGTGAATCACAGTATGGATACTCTTGGAGAAACAGATTAGTGAGTAACATTTTTATGAGTGAAAAATATTCTTACAAATCATAAAAAAAAATCTTAGAACAAAGAAAAAACTATTACAAAATTATGCACAGAAGAATAATATACAATGGAATAGATTCTCTCAACTTTAAGGAGAAAGGTTCACTAGCAGTGCATACATTTGCAAGGCATCGATAATTTATAAATGCAGAGAATTTTATAATAGGTAACGTTATGATTCAAAGTTCAAGACTTGTACATTCATACTTAATAGTGAAAGCCATTAACACTTAAGTTTAAAAACAGCTTTAAAATCTTTATATAAAGTCAAAACCAAGAAGTGAGCAATATGCTGAAATTTAGTTTTCATTTCCTGCAGTAGTTAAGAGCAACAAGCTAATAATCTACTTTGCAGTAAGGTTATATTAATTAAGAAATTCCAAATTATATTAAACCTAATAGATAAAAAATAGCTCAAATTAAGTTATACAAGTTTCTTACCATATGCATTATGGTACATGATTTTAAACTTAACAGTTATAACTGTTCATCCGAATGAAGTAACATGATTGTTTCACTAAGATACTAAAAGAATTTTTAATAAATATTAATTCAGCATAATTAATATCTAATATACTCTTCAATATATTCTTATATTTACATAATACAAGCAAATACATGAAAAAATTTTAAGTAATTTAATAAAATTATAAAACACTTACTCTGCAAAGAAGACAGGTTTCAGTTCCAAGTACTCCATCTTGCTTCAATAACTTTCCCCCAGTTCTAAATAAAACATATTAATTCACTAATGGTGCATGTAGAATTAATTTTTGTAATATCAACTAATAATAATATCAATCCATTTAACCTCCTCGGTTCCCTTGTATCACATGTGATACAAGTTTCATAATTTTTTGTGAAGGCTGAATTGCAGAAACAAATTTGGGACTGGTTGTATCACATGAGATACAAAGTGAAACACCTAATATAATTTCCTCGTTTAGTCAATAAATGGCAGTACCTGTCTATGATAGCAATTTCTAGTAGCGTCTCTGAATCAAAACAAGATGTTTGCACATCATCAAAATAAATATTTTTTTCTTATTTCTACTAGTTAACAGCAAAAAAGAAATTTTTACTGAAATATTAAAGCAGAATGACACATGAAATTTGTTTGTATCATTTGTGATACAATGGGACCCAATCACTTATGAACATACTTTTAAAGTCAATTTTGTTTTAATTTTTGGTTATATTTTGGGAGGATTTGAAGATTGATAGAAGTATTTCTTGAATTAAAATCTTTAGTTGAGGTGTTTGCTTTCCATTTTCACCCATTTTTTCCTGATAATTTTTTATTTAATAAGTATTTTTTTATCAGTGATATATATTTTACATCAGATGAGAGCTGACGAATCGCAATGATTCTGATTTGTGTTCACTGTCAGATGAAGATGATTATCAGAGCGATAATGGAAGAGATGGATGATGATGATCAGGATGTAATTATTGACTTTTCTGCTCCAACTCAATAGGGAATACAAACAGATAAGTTTAATCCAGTTTCATTTGATTTTCAGAAGGTAGGATTGCCCTCACATTGTAATGAACTACTACAATAATTAATCAATTTTATGCCATTTATTCTAACATAAGACTTTTAAAATAACAGTAAATAAACAGTGAATAAACCACATATTTAGAAAAAAATTACTTTCAATTATCTTATAGACTCTCTCCCCTAACATTTGCTTATATCAAATTTTACAATATCACAAACTATTTGGTCATAAGCAAAGAATCACATGTGTAAAAGTTACAACTGAAAAATGAACAAGATATGAATTTTTCAGAACAAAAGATTATCAGAAAAATTATTAAAGCCAATTCTTCATCGCAAACTAAGTAATCCTTCTAAAAGAACCATTAGCAATTAATTTAAACTATATATTAATGTGAATTTTAAAATTTCTAAGATATATAAATAGAATAATGCTTTTAAACTGTAAAAATCTTTTAATCTTGTTTGAAGAATTACATCCGGTAAAAGAGCAATACTTTTTTAAAAATAAAATGAATTGGTGCCTCTTACATTTACAAATACAAAATCAAACAAATCTATCAATAAACCATGCTATGAATGATAATAATTGCAGTTTTTCAAGATTTTCTTTTAGTATTCAAGAATATTTATGTACAAAAATTAAAAGAAATTTTAAATTATGCTGATTTTAATTAAAAGTATTGACCCAAAGTTCTAATTATGCTACTGAAGAATTATGCAAATATTGAATCAAAAATGTGGTGTCTGTGAAAATATGGAGCTGTGATTGTAATGAGGATATTAGTACACCACGAGTTGTCAGTAATTTGTATGCTTGTAGTCCTCTTCGATATTTGTGCTGTGTTTCTTGCTGGAGATGGGTAAATTTTAAAAGGTTTTTGGTACAATGAGTAGCTACAAATGTATGGATGAAAGGACAAGATAAAAAATTGTTGATAGATTGAATGCTGGCCAGTCACAAATGCAGGTAGCTATAGAGCTCATTGTAATGCCCAGTCTCCTTCCCAATTTATGGAGGCAGTTTCTCGAACTGGATTCATATCAAGATCTGGACAAGATAGACAAAGATCTACAATGAGGATTCTTATTTGGAACTTTCAATATGGTGACACAGAACTGCTATAGCTTCATGACTCTCAATTGAGCTATATGTTGCCATTGGAAATTGAGTTTCAATCTACAGTTACTCGACAGTTTCACGAGACACAGATGTACTCTAGAAGATCCAAGAGTAGATGCTTGTATATTGCTTACTAAAGCAGACAAGAGAGTGTATTTCAGTTGAATACTTCAAATTGTGCAAAATATCATGATTCTGTAGATGAGTGTATTATTTAATGATATTATTATTCCCATTCTACATTACTACTCAATTTTCATCATACAGGGTACAATTTCTTTATATGTTACAAAATTATAATTTGCATATTAATTGGATTTACATATCACAGAGCAAACATTGAACAAGTTACTCTTATTACTTCTCATCTATTGTATACATTTATTTCTATTAATTGTAGCAATAAATTTTAGTAAAACAGGCTCAATATCTACTTTGCAGAAACCGTTTAATAAATTCAAATTCAATAATTAAAATCTGAAATTCATCAGCATCATTTTAGTATACCCAAATAAATAGGAGGAGTTTTGGTTTTGAGTAATTTCCTTAAACACAACATAAGACACCTGATAGGAACACAACACAAATATTACTCCTAAAAGTTCAAAACTACACAAAAGAAAGTTTGTATCACATATTTCAAGAGAGCATTTTACCTATTTACTAGAATATTTTATACCATTACATTACAATCTACACAAATAAAATAACTCACACAAGTTATATAGTCAATAAGATTATTTCAGTATAATATATTATTATTGTACAGCAACTTTACCATTATAAAAACAATTTTTAAATACAATTGAAAAATAAAAGCATGATTTGAAAGAGGGAAAAAAAATGACAAATTATTACAGTACATTGAACAAAAGCATGAAGAGACAGGATTTATCAGGACAAGACCTACTATTATAATAGCTTATTAACAATGTAAATAAGTTGAAAATGTTTATGACAAATTCAAGAAAATGTTTTAAAAATTCACTGCTTACCTAAAGATAGTAAAAACTGTGGCTGGAAAATCTTTTTGCAAGTTGGTGATAAAGTTTTCAGTTAACCGTTGTATGCTTGACTTAGCATCTGTCTTGAAAAATATAAAAACAACACAGAGTTACAAAAAAGTCTTTAAAACTTTTTTAACATACACATAATTAAAGTGAAACCAACAAAGTGTAAATGATATTGCAAGTATTAACACATAAAATTAAATACGACATAAATATTATAAGGCAACACATGGTAGATAATTACTTTTTAAAATAATTTGAAGAAAATTTCACAAAGATAAGAAAATTACACATAGAAAACTTTTCTAATACATCGACTTGATTTATAAACACTCATACACTAATAAGTTTAAAGACATGTATCTACAGTGAAATGTTAATAACAATCAAATTAAACCATACAGATCACTAGGACAAATGTATTTGTTAGTACAACATATACATCCTGAAATGCATATCTTTCCTCCTTTGGAGATGCATTATTACAATATAATTCTTTTTATGGTATTCTTTAAACATTCAAAAGTATGCCATGATAAGCAAAAAAGTCAAAAAATATGAAACATACACATACAAAGGACAAGATGAGTAAGGTTCCAGAACATTGCTGCAGAGTGAGAAGAAAAAATATATATATTTCACTTAACAAAACCTCACTTATGAATCAGCTATAATCTAATACCTAATGAAATATAATATGCAGAAATAAAGATAAATTTCATTAATTTTCAAAAAATTTACTGGATATGAGTATTAGTTTCCACATGAGGGTTTACTTATTTTACAGTCATTGTGAATAAAACACGATAAATTAGAACTGTAAGGAAAAACAGTCAGTGGATGTCGAAAATTTCCCGAAAACGTACAAAGAGGAATAATTTAGACATAAAAGCATACATTTTATACATAAAACAAACAAACTAGCAGGTATGAATTTCTCATTAAGTTATGAAATATTAGTGATTAAAAATAATTAGCCTAAACTTCTAAAAATATAAAGATCTTTAAATTTTTTTAAAAAATACATGCTTAAAATCTTATAATTTTTGACAATTCTTTATTAAGGATTCATTTTTAAACTGTCCATATTCATATCAGAGAGATTTTTGCACT
The DNA here is from genome assembly GCA_019973955.1 of Trichonephila inaurata madagascariensis. Taxonomy (NCBI): domain Eukaryota; kingdom Metazoa; phylum Arthropoda; class Arachnida; order Araneae; family Nephilidae; genus Trichonephila; species Trichonephila inaurata. The sequence goes on from BMAV01004207.1 coordinate 89,273, forward strand.
TCATACAACAGAATATAAAAAAGTATTGCCAATTTTAATAAGTAATTCTTAAAAATAAATCAAAACTATATCAAGTAGCATCTAATACTATTTGCAAATAAACATAATTGCATAACATAGATATCTAATTGAAAAATAAAGAGAAAGTGCTTTACCTTAGTAAGTAGATCTGGCAATACAGTGTATGAGCAATTATTTAAATGAAGATAGAAACCAATTTCTTTATTTAAAAATTCCCTATAATGAAAATTATATTTTGTTGCATTAACAGGAATGCATAAAATGTGCAATTGGATAAAAAAAATGTGGTAAGCATTTACCTTAGGGGACGGCAAACAGTTACTTTATATCTTGTATCATAGAAATTCTGAAATTTAATATTTTGCAATTTTTACATCAATTACAGATTAAAAGGGAAAATAAACAAATAGTAGTAATTAAAAACAATTTATAAAATGATAAAAGCATTCAATTTCCTTAATGTATGCATAAAATCATTAAAAGACATTTAACAACAATAAAATAAGAAATATTTCAAAAGAAAATATTCGAAGGATTATCTGGTTGTCACAAATACAGGAATATTTGAAATAAAAAAAAAATATGTAAGAAAACTGCCATTTCAAAATAAAAAGTATAACTTACTAACAATTATAATTTATTCATGCAGTCAAATTAGAATAATAACTTAACCATTATTGTACATAATTTTTTAAATCTCCAATGTTACACTCACAGTATCAGCAGAAATTTGAGATCCTCTTCCAAGATTCATATCATTTAGTAAGTTTTCTGCAAGACTGCAAGAGGTATCTCCAACAAATACATGATTAAAACCAGCTTGACTAGCTATTTCTGTCATCAGCAATAATCTAAGAAAAAGTGTGTAGTACATGTTGTATTATGCCAAATATAAAGAAACAGTTAATTTTAAAAAATGTATCATAAATAAAGGAACAATAAGTTCTGTTTTACTTTTAACAACAAAAGCCAATCTTAAAATGTATTTTCTAAACTTTTAAACATACCTTATGAGGTTTTTCTTGATTACAGTTCAATAGAATACAAGTTTTAACCAAAATTCTAATGGAACTGCTCATTGGAATTGTCAAATTCTAAAATTTGATAGCAAAATTATTAATCTGTCCTTTTTTCTAATATTATAAGTCTGTTTCGCTTTCCAATGTTTCGCTGCATTGTTGGCTTCATGAAGGAATGAATCACTGCCAACATCAAGTTAAGAGATAGTACTATGCAATTCTAAATAAGTATCTCTAATTTAATTGCTATTCTCTGTGTGTGTTCCATATTTAAACATGTAATATTTTATATCCAACAATCTCATGAAACGTAGGCATAACCATTACGTATAAAATTAAACTTACACTCTCTGTTAAAGAATATATTTATAAGTAATATCACAAGTCAAAGTAGGGTCAAGTGAAATTAGTTCAGAAATATTTTTAGCAAGTTTAAAAAATACTATCCTCATCATATAGAAGCCCTCTGTTACTCAATATCCACCAATAAAACATGTTATGCTAAACTGCTTTGTGACTAGTACTGACAGACTAATTTGTGACCCTAACTTGCAAATTTTTGAACATTACACTGCTGTTTGTAAAAAATGCAACACCATGAAGGAATCATCAGAATTAAATGAACTTTGCAGTAAATATCAATTATAGGATGTTACGTAAAACAGTTAAGTTTCAGAGCCACCGAGCATGCGTGGTGTGCGCAGTGGCTCTGAATTTATGCTGAAAGTGTATAAATAGAGGGCTGTAGCAAGATGTTGAAAATAGTTAATGATTATTTGTTAGTAGTGAAAGTTTAGTGAGACCTAAGTATGCCTCCACGACGAAATAAGGAGATATTCCAACAACCCACTGATTTTGAACGGAGGAGGATTATCGGCCTTCGAGATGGAGGATTTTCTTATTGCGCAATAGGGTTTCGTGTGCAGCAGAACAGTTCCACAGTGATGCAAGTTTGGAAGCAGTGGACCAACGAACACCGAACGAAAAACTGGCAGTGGATAACAAAACTTCTTCCTTGGCCTGCTTATTTGCAGGATATGTCATCTATTGAGCATGTGTGGGATTTGGTTGGTCGATGTCTTGCTCATGATCTGCGTCCTGCAGCTTCAAAAGACGAACTTTTGCTGCGCATACAAGCAATATGGAATTCTCTTCCACAAGCAGACATTCAAAATCTGTTTGAGTCCATGCCACGTCGTATAGCAGCACTTATTGCAGCGCATGGTGGCTACACCAAATACTGATTTTAAACACTTAATATTGTTTTTTTGTTTTTGTTTTTTTTTTTGCTTTGAAAATTTAGTCATTTATTTGTACTAATACAAGTCATTTGTGCATCGAATTTCATTTAATTCTGATGATTCCTTCATGGTGTTGCATTTTTTACAAACAGCAGTTTATTTTGGAATTTTGTAATGTTTCATGAAAAATGTAGTAGAATCATGGAAATAATAAAACAACAGATAGTGAATGCAGTGTTGTTATAATCCAGCATTAACCATTAATCTGATTAATCCACCAATCCCTATGTTAATAAGTGTATCTATATATATTATGTGGTAGATCATCTTCCAAATGTAGGAAAGGTACTCACAATTGAAACAAGTTTTTTCATACATCACAATTTATTTTTGAACTAGACAGTAATTGCAAAAATTTAATTACTAAGAAACAATTAGCATATGTAAAACCTATAATAATACATATAAAACCGACATTAGCATACACAAATTCAATATTCACACAGAAAATATAATCCATACTCACAATAATGCATTAGGGCAATGAAAATGCATAGTTCTTATCAAGCTCTGATTTGCTGCTGTTGCTTTTCTACATCATCCTTAAATAGGCTGGAAGGTATTTGATAGGGGATTATGGAAATTTCCAGCCAAATAATTACTCTAAACTTCTGGTTCATTTTTCTGGACTTGTCAAATAACAACTATTTTTTGGCAACCAAATTTATAGCCAAAATCACTCATATTCAATTACTATGATTGAAGAGCAATATCTCCTTAGCCCACAAATAATCTTTCCAACTTCAATATCATTTTGGCAGAAAAACAGAGCACGAAATTTCCATAACAATATACATAAACACACATATTTCACACTAAGTTTTTTTTACATACCTTAGATGCTTGATGTAATCCAGTTTCACAGATAAAGACATACCCGCCATACTTTCTTTCAAGCAGTTTTGTGAATCACAGCAGACAGGAAAATCTTCAGCAGAATCAAAATTTTCACAGTTCCAAAAAAATTCTTGGTTATCATTCATTTTACATACCTAAAAAATATATTATTTATATTTAAAAATAATAGCTTAATGCTGTTACAGAAAAGTAAAATATTATTCCTCATTTTTCTGAAAATAGTTCAAAATTCAACCCCCATTCCCATTACATTTTAAACTTCAACTAAAAATTAACTTAAAAAAACTTTAAATTATATTTAATCTGTAATAAGTGATTAATATTTAAGATTGAAAATAGGAAAACATGGATCTTTATCATCTTACCATTTCCAGAGAAGAATACAGTACAGGATATCCATAAGATTTTAATTCCTTCACTATACTATAAAAATTGTGATTTCTATTTTCTTCAAGACATGGAGATGATATAGATTCTAACAAATTAAAAAAAAAATTATAAATTCAGTTTAATAAACATGTAATTTAAATCTCCTAGATGAAATACATTTTTAACAAAAATTATTTGACGTAAAAATACTGTATAGTTTTTACTATAATAAAAGCAGTTTAGGAAGAATAGTTGTATATGTAAATATTATTTAAATTAAGTGCATATTCCTAATTTAGGTTTTGTTTATAGACCTTTTTATGGTTATAAATTACATCAAAAAATATATATAATTTCTTTTGATTACTAATTAAACACTATAATATCATAACTTATTAAAAATCTGATTATTATAGATGCATTTACAAACAAACACAAAAAAAATAGATGTAATCAAACCGCTAATAAAATTCAAACTTACCATCAATAAAAAGAATTTCAGGAATAAAAGAAATCTGCTTTGCAGTAGCAAAAGCTAAAGTCTGGAGAAAAAAACTGTATCAGTATAAGGTCAAAATGAAAATTCATGTGAAATCAAATCAAGAAATTTCAACTGAGCTTTAAATTTAAAATAATAAGCAACATGTCCCACTTTCTCTAATATAACTGTCACACAATTTACCATACAATCAAATTTTAAAAATAATTTAAGCCTTGTGTATTAATGGAAGTGTTATTACTTTTTTAAAAAAATGTAATGAATATAAAAATCATAAAAAAAAAACACAACAAAGTACAACATACTAATTCCTGCAATTCATAAAAGGAAAATAATTATTATAAAACTATAATTCATTTGTAATTTAAAGGTACAATTTTTTGGGGGGGACTTCATTATTAAAATTTATTAAAAATATAAAAACTTCGTTTTTAAAATCCACTTATGAATTGATTTATGACCGAGACAGTTATAACGATCAGCCAACCAATAAAATAACAAATTAATGGAGATAAAAAAAAAATAGTTCTTTATCTTTAAAAGTATTCTCAAAGTAAAAATTAAAGATAATTATAACAAAAAATAAACAAACAAACAAAAAAAATACAATTTATCAATGAAAAAATTTATCATTTTCAATAATTAAAATTAATATAAATTCAACATTACAGCTGTATAAATTACAAATTACAGCTGAATTAAATGAAGGAAGACAAATACAAGAATTCAATTTTGATCCAGTATACCAAACAGAATAAAAAAAACTTGGCTAAGAAAGCTTTTTGAACAGGTATAAATTTTTGGTTTACTGAATTCAAAAAATTTGTGAGATACTTAATGAGTAGCATTACCTCTTTTGTCATATGCAAAAGTGCAACTGATTTCCTACCACCAGAACAAGCCAGCAAAACTTTATCTCCATGTTTGATTTTTTTAGATTTACCAATTGTAGAACGAAACTTGTGAGAACAATATTCAAAGAAACATGTCCTACAACAAAAAGGGGGAAAAAATACATGTAATTTTTTTATATATAACCTAATAAACAACTGTTTACATCTAATATCTTTTTCCTTTTTTGACAAGTGAGCAAATATTTCAAATAAAAAAAAAAAATTATAACCAATTATTGAAGCATAATGCAAGTGAAATTGTCAGAAAGAAATAAAAAAAAGTAACTGTTAAAAACTAAAAAAAGTTTAAAAAGAGGTATTCAACTAAAGATTATCATGACTTGCAGATAATAATTAAAACATATGAAACAATTTTACAAAGCATTAAAAATATTAACATAATTTTTCATAGGAAACTAAAATAAAATTTACACTAATGTTTTATGTACCCTAATGTTTATGTTTTCCAACATAATATTTGAATTCTTATTTTTCCCTCTTTCCTTTTCATGCAATCATAAATAATTAAGACATTTTGTTATTTTTTAATTCAAATATATTTTCATTAAAATATCTAAAATTACTAGTTAAAATTTTTTAAAATATTCCTAATTAGCATAGTGTAACTTACTTATTTAATCCATCAATTGCCTACTTAAAACTTTATATTTTAACCTTCACCCTTTCATTCTTAAAATAAGCCCTCCTCCATATTTCTTGTTTATATATGTTAATAAGTAATGTGCATTATATATGTTATGCTCTTTATTATTTAGTTTACACAATTCTAATATACTTCATAGGACTGAACTTTTTCTTTTAAAATCAATAGATTTTCATGAGTAAATATCTTTTCTTAATAGTTGCATTGCATAAAATTTTAAAAATAGTTCATAAAGGTAACTTTTAAAAATTAGGTTTAAATATTGATTTTCAGTCTCTTTTTAAATTTAAATTTTTGACACATCTTCAGAACATTTTTTTTTCATGTAGTGAAATTTGTTAATTTTTTGTGCAACTAGCATTAAATTCTCAGGAAAAAATTCTGCACTGAAATCAATAATAAATTTTAATGTTCCAAACAATTATAGAGCATTTTTACAGTTTGCCAGAAAAAAAGTTTTTCATAATAATAAATTTATTTTTAACCATGACTATAAATTACTCACTAAATTTAAAAATTATCCAGCTGTTTTGATATTTTACAAGACATAAAAACAGAATATTCTAAATTTCAAAAAGCTGAATAAATTTATATGCTACAAAAATTATAAAAATAGTAAAAGGAAATAAGAAAAACATGTTGATAACTTACTTGCAAAATGGATCTTTCTTTTGCAGAAGTACTAATGATTTCAAGTCACATTTTTTACATTTATGAAGATTTCTAAGCAAAAAATAAATAAATAACTATAATAAATAACATGCAGAAATAATATAAATAATTTGATAATCAATAAACATACATGAACATTTATTAATAGAGGTTTATATATTTTTAAGTAAAGAATCATGATTATTTTTATAGTATATCTAATTTGAATAGAATATGATCTGCCTTAATAAAAAAACATAATTTGGATCAAGTAATTAGGTAATTACACTGAAATCTGAAATTTCATTAAAATTAAAAACCTACAAATTAATTACATTGCAGAATCACTAGATTGATTACTTTGAAATCACACAAACAATTTTTTCCTGTTTTCAAACATCAAAATGAAAAAAAAATTTTAAAAAATATGCTACAGCTGAAATTTAGTTTTAATTTTTTGTTTATGGTGTGATAATGATTTCATTTTGTAAACTGTTTATTTTAGCAACCCAGATACAATGAAATGCAAACTTATTCTAATAAGATCATATGTTTTCAGTACTTTACTATTTATTATTTAAAATCAGCAGATGTTTTTTTTAATAAAAAGTTATTTTTATAGTATAAACATTTTATTGTTCTTATTATAAAAACTTTATTAAGATTTTGGCTTCTATATTCATTTTCTATTTTACTGTGAATTGATATTATTTTTCCTTTTTTTGGAGTTTGCCTTTAGTTATTATTTTGCACACACACAGTATAACTGAGAAGTATAAATTGTATTCTTTTTTTAAATGATCTTTACAGTGCAAGGGAAAAGTATTTCCAATACAATGCTGTATTGCTAAAGGTTTGATTTTGAATAATATTGAATGTTAAGTTTGAGAAAAAAAACATGCATTTGATTCTGAAGAATTCAACTCAATTTACTTGAAAATACCAAAAAAGAGAAATGAATACGAGCATCATATTAGGAGGTATGCAAGAAAGAATATTGAGAAAAGTATAGATCAGGTATGATATAGATTTTAATAAGAATGAAAATGTGGATTCGAAAAGCATACTGTGGTTACGTTTTAGATATTAATATCTCAGAAATATTAAGAATGAAAAGCAAGCTCCTTGAGTACAACTAGAACTTAATATTTTCTTATAATATTCAATTTCATTATAAATTTCAGAGTTCATACAGAAAAGGATACATAAAACCAGCAATTTAATAAGTAATATAACATCTTACCCAGTGATCATAAAAAAAATTATTTTTCCTTAAAAGGATTAAAATTCTAACAAAAATTATGTCCATATTTTTTTAGAAGTGTGTAATTGATTCCTTTCATTCCAATAATTCTCTTTTTAAAATATTGAAATTTATATTTCACTTCGTTCAACATTTCCCATTTTAGTATATGTGAAGGACTATTAATATTCTGGTGACCATTATTAACAGTCAACACAAAAGAATCACATACTATGCCAAGAGCGCCCTGTTCTAGACTAATTAAATGCTGTCAAAAGGTTTCACTTTCTCTTTCTAACAAAGATGAAAATAAAATGTTTCGAACAGTTAACGTAATTATATAGAATTAAAAAGAAAAATATAAATATAAATTTTCTTTTAACAGAAAATTTATTTCAATAAATCTCTATACTTTTTTGTAGTAGTGAATTTTAAGTAGTTCTTTGAATTGGGCATTACCACTATTTTTTTTTTCGATTTTTGGGGCTCATATAATGGTTCTCTAAATTTTAAATTATCTTGTGTCAAAAAAGGGAGAATATATTTCCTAAAAGCTTTTGCTTTTAATCTTATTGAATAGGAATGAATAAGATCACATTTTCAAATGACATAAATGTGCAATAATTTCATTTCGAATCACACTGCATGTATATCAAATTCTATGGATTTCTGATATTATATAATAGCCAAACAGTTGGCAACGTATTCAGTTTCATTATTCCTTTAAATTACAGCATAAAACTGAACTAAAATTAATTTGTATTTTTGGTACTTTATTTCCCTTCAACACTGAAAGAAAAATAAAAGATTTTTAAATACACATCAAAAAGTGCATAAAAAGTACAACTTTGTGCAATACTTGTAAATGTATAAAACTTGTCACCTGTATTCCTTGAGAGTTTTGCTTCGAAGATTACTAGAATATTTTGAAATATCTTCAATGTCTTCTTCAACGCTGCACATGATTATTTTAAAATGAATATAAACAAATCTCTTATTACAATATACGAAAAAACATGCTTTGTTTACAAAAAACATGTGTTACGTATTTGCGGTGTCAGTTAAATGTGGCTGTCATTAGAGTCACAGAGTTGGCTTACACACTAACGGAGACAGCTTTTTTTTTTTTTTAAGCCTAAGATTGCGCCATCCAACTCGCATATATTATAAATAAAAATATAGCTATCAAAAAATAATAGTTTTATTTTAACTTTCAACAAATGCAAACATATTATTAAAAAGTGACTTACGTTTAAAACTTAGAGACCAAATGGGAGATGGTTAGATGACCTCTAGAATGGGCCGAAAAAAATTTTTTTTTCCTTTTTCATTTCCTGTATTTTGGAAAAGTTACCCTCCACCTACTTAAGTAAAAGAGAGAGAGATTCGGACAAAAAGATATCTTTCACTCGCCTAACGCATCTGGATTTGGAACTGGAAATTTCATTATGGATGACCTCGACTTCCTAAACAACGAGTGAGTGCTTATCAACGTCACACTATAAAGCAATACGAGAGTTATTGGCGGCAAGCCTCGTAATTTTAAGCTACGATCAAGTGACGTGGACGACACGAGTCGTCAAACTACCACACCACGGTAATGGGAAAACTTTGAGCCCAGACATATTTAACAGGCATCAGTTCCTCTGCACGGCGGGTCTTCAAGTAGCACTAGGGCTAAAACTCATAACATGCAGGCCATGAACTCATGACCATGACCACTAGGTAACTACGGACAACACTTTGTAAGCAAGACCGAATGCGTGATCTTTCCTTTTTTTTTTTTTTTTAAATTAATCTATGGGAAATCATGGACATTCAAAATAGTACTTTTTATTATAAATGGAAGCCTTTGAAACTGTTTTATTTATTTATTTGCTTTAAACAGTATGAATAAAAGGTGTTTGAAAGATTTGAAGTTCAGGACATCCACATTTGTTATTAAGAAATTTTATGTGTAAAGAGGCTTGGAAGAGAGTTTAGGCATGTGTGTTCATTGCAAGTTTCAGAGATAATTTAAAGTAATTAGTTCTTTCAAAACATATGTGAAACCGTGATAGCGGTGTGGTAATGGTCCCAAACTCGCGGTTGACGTTTTTCAGTCATGAGTTCGAGTCACTGACATTGCTGAAGACCAAATGTGTAGAAATGCTCATAAACAGAAGTCACCCAAGTGGTGGTCTGCGGACCACGAGAAAATTTCACAGGTTTCCAGAAAAATGTGGAATATACTTATTCATCAAGTTAAGTTTTGTTTTAAGATGCATTGAAATATGATTTAATTCATAACAATAAGTGAAACGTTATAAAAACACTACTTCATAGAATCTGTCACAGTCATTAAAACATGGTAGCAATCTCATCTTAAAATAAATGCAGCTCTCCATCTTGCAGTAACAACAGTGAATCCAAATATCCATGATCTTATTTCAATTAAGCAGGAATATCCATCACACAAGGAATGTATAATCCTAAAACCATTTTTAATTGTTTTTTTTTACAGTTTTTGTTTATATTATTATGGTTTATTAATAAAGCATTCATTATTTGGTCACAATTAATATGTTGTGATATGTTTTTCAATTCCTACTATTAACTCACTCTCTCTCTGTATTCATATATTTATCTTGTTCAAATTTTCAATCGTTAATAAAATACTTTCTATTTATCCAATCAAGTTCAAATAAATTTTTTTTAAACTTGTAGTGGATGACACTTGTTGTTAATACAGTTTTTTCAAATATTAATTAATTAATTAAATTTAATCAAATTAATTACCGGTTTTTTATGTCAACATAGATTTGTCTCTATTGTTGTAACAATGTAACTGTTAAAATAAAGACAAAAGAGTTGGCGCCGAAAACCTGTTTTTCAGCCAAACCGGGTGTGCATTGTTACAACAATGCAGCCAAATCATGCTCTTTTTTTAATTCCTGCTATTAGTTCACTCATTCCCTATACATATATTTATTTATAAATATATATCTTATGCAAATTTTCAATCCTAATAAAATACTTTCTATTGATCCATTCAAAGTAGGAATTGATTCAAAAAAAAAATTTTTTTTTAATCACTTGATTTAACTAACTACATTTTATATGTTCTTAGATCAAATTTCTTTTATAAATATTGTTACGTAGATCCGGGTTCGATGATTTTATGCAAAACAATCACAAAGAAAATAAACAGTTCTTCAAGAGCGATGCAAATTTATTATCAAAAGCCCAATCCCTTAAATACAGGATTCAGCAGCAATATTCACAGAGTAAATCTTTGAAGGTCTTCACACCTTCAACAGCAATCAAACACAATCATCAGTGTTTAAAAATACACGTAAGTAAAAGATTATTCACAAGCACAGCCGAGCTAATCACTAGTCAAAACAAAGCTCACTACTCGCTGGTTTAATCAAGACTGCTCGCCGTTCCGGCGAGCATCTTTATTTATAGGCGCGACAAAAACTTCTAGAAATGTAAACGCTCGTGTCATTCAGCGTGACGTTGGTGGAGAGATCCACTACTTTCTAGAAGATTCCAGAGAGTGCTGAACTCGCCAACATGGTCGCCAATGACGCCAAAAATGATGCCAACTTGGCTCTATCGCCAAGATTTCGCCAAGTTCTCATTGAATTGCCATTATAACGTACGGGGCGACATTGCTTGGAAATGGTACAATTTTAACATGAAATAAACATAACATAGAGTAATATAAATGCATTAAACATCCAAATATACAAATTATATACACTATTTACACAAAATTCGTTACAATATATTTAACACTTAAGAAATCCTATTAGTAGTCCGCGGGATTTAAATTATGAAATTCCTGGTCCGTGAGTTCAAAAAGTTTTTCACAAGCTATTTAATTTCGGGTAAAATACTGTGTTTATTTGTGCACTTGTTAAATATCTTCCTAGTTAATATAAAAAGAACAGTTTTATTTTTTTTCAAACTAACTTTATTGCTTTTTGTATAAATCGAAGTAACTTAATTTGTACTTGAAATGCTAAAAAAATTATGTATTTCATTTAGTCGAATTTATTGATTGTTTATTAACGTCTCTCTTTGGATTATTGGCAACGGACCCCAAAATTTTGATCCATGGTCAAATGACGAGGACAACAAAAGGGTTGGCATCCCACTCTCCAAACTTCCACATCACTTCAACGTGAGGAATTTGTGCGACGAAACATTTAACGTGCTATCAGCTACTGTACACGGTGGAGATCAGCCTCTCAAAAAGGCACTTTTGGCTATTGCATTAAAAAATTTTCAACAGTTTTGCAAAAATACTTGCAAATTTTTACACCAAGTGTCGAAAGCGATCTTGAACTAATTCAACATAGGAAAATGCGCGTTTTGGAATTACGACGAGTAGCAATAAACTATGTATGAGCATTTTGAAAACTTGATTATATATACAATGAGAAATTAAATGTTTTTAAAATGTTTCTATGTGTAATTTAACTAATTATTTTGTTTGGAAAAACTTTTTCATGTATTTCATAAATAGCTGGCGTATTCTCTAAATACGACTTTTTTTTTGCGGTCGATCCCCTCCGTATACAAAAAAACAAAAAAAAAAAAAAAAAAAAAAAAAAATCTGTAGAATGTCGTACTAAAAATGCGGTATATTATGTAAGTATAAAATTTCCGGATATTTTTTGTGCGCCTTTTTTTTTTTACGCCGTCCCTATCTACTGCACAAAAACAGGTTTTACTGTATATTAAAATAATGACATGAGAGTTCTGAAGCTTGTGAAGAGATATGACAGATGTTTGACTTGGGAAGCTTCAAGTATGCCACAAAACTGTTTTTTTTTCTCGATAGCTTTCGCTTTTCCTTTTCTTTTTTTTTAATAACAAAACGGTCTTTATTTTTTTGAATGAATTTCGTCATATTAATTCATAGTTTAGTGATGCTCACAGGCGAATGAATATTCATATATATATACATATATATAGTTTTAAAACAGTGGTCTTCAAACTTTTTCAACTCACGGAAACAATAAGGTGTTTTCGTGGAACCCTATTCCACACACACACTTAGAAGAATATATCTGAAAATAATATTTAAAATAGATCAATAATAGATCAATGTAAAGGCAATTAAAACAAGTAATATATAAAAAAAAATTTAAGTCAATTCCTACTTAGATCAACAAAGAAGAATTTTATTTTAGCTACTTTTTATTAAATAGTTACAATTAATATAAATATGTATATACATAGGACAGAATCACAACATTAAGTGGGAATTCATTTTTATTCATTATCATTAAAGTATCGTATTGTCATCCGAAACAATCGCGTATATTTAATTTCAGTTCAAATGAATGCTTTAAAACGTGAGAAAAAACCTTTTCAAGTTTTGACACAAGTCGCCAAAAGGGTCGCTAAGTCACCAAAAATGATGCCAACGTGGCTGTATTTGTAAATCTTTAAATAATTAGTTTTAATCAATTTTATTAATTATAGTTAAATTATTGTATTGTTATTCAAAATAATCATGTATATAAAATTTCAGCTCAATGGAGTGCTTTAAAATGTATTTTATTAACGATTGAAAATTCCACCAAGATTAATAAATAAATAAATATATAGAGAGTGTCAGCTAAAGCATTAAATTGAAAAAGCATTACATTTAAAAAATTAAATCTACTCTTAATATAATTTACTTTTTGATAATTTTATTATGTGTTCCAAGCTGGGGCATAGCTACCACCGTATCAATAATACAAAGCCTCCAAGCTACAGGGGCCCCAACATGTATAATTACCGTTCCACTAAAAGAATTCTCTTATCTGCAAGAGGGCCCCGAAGGAATTTTGATACAGGGTCTACTTAGAGCCAATGGTTCCAAAAGTCACTTGCCTATGCATTGTGTTTAGTAACTGGGATATGTGCTTGTGTATATTAACTGCAATCGCATTACATATTCTGAGTTTCATTTGTTTCTGTACTTTGTTTTTGTTGCCACTCACGTTGAGAAATATTTTTCATTTATACACATTATTTTGAACAGCATTAAAATATTTATAGCTGTGAGAAGAATAGTGTATTTTGCATGAATTAGGGAGCAACATATATAAAGTTTAGGAGCTGTTCTTTCTTTAATTTAGATTTTTAAAATTGAATATATTAATAAGTTTTTTTCTTCCTTTCCTTTACTGTAGGTGTTTTTTCCACAAATGCAAAAAAATGTGCGTTTTCCATTAGAGAACCGTTTAGTTTCGCGAGACTAACGAACATAAAAAAAATTTCGTAGCACCCGGAATAGTAAACGATAAACTATTCACAATCTAGTAGGCAATATATATATATATATAAATCAAACATTTTAATATTTTTTTTATCATATTAAAATGAAGTTTAAAAAGAATTGCAAAATAAAGTTATTATATATAGATAAAATATTCAGTTTCTTAATGATAGGGATGGGCTTTAAATTCTTGTGGGCATACAAACTTCATACAGAACGGGAATCCATTTTGCATACACATTTATAGGTTTCTTTTCAATTTTTTTGTTGTGACTCGTGGAACCCCTGAGTATGCCTCATGGAACCCTAAGCTTCCGTGGAACACAGTTTGAAGGAAAAAAAAGATGTAAAAGAATCTAAAGAAAGTTGAGAGAGTACAACTATAAGAAACACTTGTTTAAATAGTTATTTAATAGCGAATAATAAGAATCAGATATCATTTCCATTTGGCATTTTTTTTTCTACCGACGCCTTAGGTGTGGATTAAACTAAGTCCTTGCCCAACCTTGCGCACAGTAATTTATACAGCTATACAGTTAATGTTTAAGCAACTTATTTATTAATAAAATTTATGAAATGTGTTTTTTTTTCAGTCTATTGTAAAAATAGCATTACAGCATGCATCCAGCAAAAGCATACATTTCTTAACTTTAATTTTAAAAATTGCTTCAATTGCCGCATTTTTAGATTGCATCTATGCTCAGAATCTGCTTAGTTAAAGGGAAGGCATCTTTCGCAGTGCAAAAGTAACGGAATGTCTGTAATATATAGTTCCTCTATTGATAGTCTACACAAAGACGAATTCATTTAATTTCTCTATTAAATCTGTTGAAAATCAATTTCTACGTAATTTTGAGGTGACAGTTGCGTTTAACTTTTATAGTTAGATTTCATTAATATTATTCCCACATATGTTGTTACATATAAGGGAAGAAAGAGGGAAGAAATGAAGCAAAATGAAGAAAATGACTGGTGTTTTAACAAGAAAAACCCTAAATGTGCCATCAGCTTCAAAGACTTAGTATACATATTCAATGCTGTATATCTACAAATCCCTCAAATATATCTGTATTGCTTCTAAAATTGGTCGTGATCGAGTGAAATCTGAAGTGTACGCCAGTTTTGGCGATAGATAAAGTGAATGCCCCACGATGAAGACTGTTTTTTTAAAAATATGTCCAATATATCCATTCTTCAATCGATAAATAAATTTGACCAAACTGTTTATTAAAGTTTTCCACTTTGCAAAACATTTTTACACGCACCAATGCAATATTGTTTCCTTTTGGCATTTTCTTGCTTTGGCGACTTTTGATTACTGTTTTATACCTAAAACACGCCGGGAGATGAAAGAAAACACACGGTTGAAATTTTGGCGAAATCTTTCCCTCGCCAGTCCAAAAAGTCGCCCCACTAGAAGATATAATCTCTGTTACGAAAAGTTACAGTAGCTTATCGTTGCATCTACTTAGTAGCCTGTCAGCCGCTGTTATCACTTCGAAGGGTACTTACGTATTATCGCAAACGTATTGGCGATATTGTATGAAACAAAGCACTTGGCTGCCAATTCGCCATTTACGAAACAGGCGAAATCGTGGTTGCCAATTTTGCGAGTTAATTTGAAAGTTGGCATTGTTGTGATAGTACGTAAGTATCGTTCGAAGAACAGCGTTGCCCGAGGAACACCACTTGGAGGTCGGCTACTTTGGTCCCTCGAGGCTGCCCTCTTCATCATTCCCTCAGGGCAGCCCCGGGAGTGTAACGAAACACCCCCTTCCGTCTATAGTATAATCTGTAAAAAAAACGTTATTTGGGAGGGGGGGAGGACTGGCAATATATAACACGGACTAGAAAGGTCGTGGATCTTCTGGGGAAAAAAATTAGTTTTACAATGATTATTAAATTAAAGAACTTGGTACTTTTCCGTTTCTTCGGCACAGAAGAAAATGTCGCCAGAAAGGATACTACTAACTCCAAACTGAATATTCCAGCTGATAATCTTTTACAATCCCATTTTCAAAACAAGTAGCTGTCTTTTCTTATTAGTATATTTTCATAATACATAAAAACTAGATGAAAAACTAATGAGAACTAACATATACTTGTTATTGCTGTATTGTGTATATATTGTGTTGTCGCCAATAAAGCGAGATTTGCGTAACGGAAAAGTACCAAAAATATTTTTCATCACAGTCAAGTTTAAAATGCCATGTCTTAATAAAAATGCAAAATATAAGGATCCTCTGAAAAGAAAATAGCTTTTAAACATACTTATCAAAAATTATTTAATTATTAATTATAACAAAAAAGATAGCTTGAAAATTTAACTATAGAAATACCGGTACTTATGTATTATCCCAACCTATTGGCGACATTATATGAAACGAAGCACATGGATGCCAATTCAGCAGGTATGACACATAGTAAATCGGAGCTGCAAACTTGGCGAGTTATCAATAGAGTTGGCCAATGTTGCGATAATACGTAAGTACCGAAATATCTACCAAACCTATTCTTCTACAAGTGTTATACTAAAAAAAAAAGAGGTTTTTAAAAAAAATTTGTCAAAATATATATCAAAAGTAAATCGAAACACATATCCCTAAAAATATTTCTTGAAGAATATTTTAAAGTTAGTCAATAAAATACAAATACGTAAATAATTTTTCAGTCTAAACTAAAAGAAAAATTTATTAAAGAATAAATTTCTTTTCTACCAACTGCAAACTTTTCATAAAACATCTATTCGTAGATGTAATTTCAATATCAAATGAGGGTTGACTTTAGAATTCGTCGCCATAAGTACATTCTCACTGAAGCAACTATCTCTAAGTCTGTAGGATAACGTAAATAGAATTAAAAAAACATTAAAAGAAGAAAGAAGCAAAATAGGAAGTAATGGGAGAAACGACATTAAAAACAATAGACATCACAGACACTTTGGGTGTCTGAGGTGTCCTTACCTTAGGAACGAGAGCCCTCATGTTCGGGAAGCGGTTGGCTGAAAGAGAAAGGGGTTCACTTACCTGAATGGAGATGAGGGACCTCATCTTCCGTGGGGGACGGGAAAAAACAGAAGGTGCACTTACCTCAGGGAGGAAAGGTGCATCCTCCCACTCCATGGGCTCCTCTTCTTGGATGCGATCTGAAAAGAAAGACTCATAAAAAGCATTAAAATCTGACATTGTTTCGCCAAATCAGAAGAAAGAAAGTAGCCAAATGAAAATGTTAAGAGTTAAGCCTAACGCTACAGAAAAGTTGAAAAAATAAACACAAAAACTAAGCTATTCAATAATATTAATAAAAAAAAAAGGAAGAAATAAGAAAGAAACTTTGAAATACAATAGATTTCAAGTCACTAAATACAGAAAACAAGGTCACTTTTTGTGAATTAGCACAGAGCAGTTTTATAGCACGTTCAGTCACAGTGAAATCTCACAGTAAAAGAAAGAATTTCCTTCAAACTATCCGATTCAATGAATTTCAACCAATCAGCATGAAGCAGTCAGAAGTGAAAGTTGAAGTATCTAAAATTTAGTGTCGAATTATTTTAAACGATTAGCTTGTTATCGTCGTTTTAGCACAGACCACAACGAATTTTATATTAGTTTTGGTAATTGAAATGTAACTGATTCTTCAAAAGAAAATTTCACGCAGCCCGTTTGATTTTACATTCCAATCGATACATTTTTATTTAGCAGAACTAATTTCTTGTTTCCTTGAGATTTAATAAAGAGCATAATTAAAAAAAGTTTTCATGCATTATATTATTTGATGTGTGTCCCAAAATATTTACATCATACCAATCCAGCATAAGGCGTGTGACTTTAAACCGATTAATAAATTCAGGGATAGGTAATATTTTCAAGAAGCGAGTTTTCTGTTAGTAATTAAGTATCACTGAAAAAAAAATTGTTAACTTCATCCATTTGTATATGTATGTTTCAAAACAAGAAAATATCACATTTTGATGCCTGAAAAATATTTTTTTGAAAGTGCTGGCTTTATTGAATATTGGATGGACGGGAAACACTTCGTAGCCACCCTAGATTATAACAGAGACGGTCATGCGTTGTGATGATGGCTCATGTAATTTGGCTATCGTACAAAATTCTGAAGTTGCAAGGTGCAAGAATTATGAAGTAGGAAATTGAGGGGCCGACTCAGGTAACGACTTCGTCGTCTGAACATGTCTAAGAAGTAAATTAAAAGAAATTCATCATTAAAGTGTACCTTTGAATATAGCGAACTGAAGGAATATTAAAGTATTCAATGAGAATTCAATTTCGACAATGAAATTTTTAGGACATACATTTCAAAACATCTTTTAATGTCATTAATCAGTTTTTCTCCAATGGGATGATTCAATTTAAAATGGCAATCAAAACTTTTAAAAAACAAGTAATATTAAAAAGATTTTTTTAAGTCAATTTCTACTTAGATCAACAAATTTTTTTTTTATTTTAGCTACTTTTTATTAAATAGTTACAATTCACATATAAATATGTATATACATATTACAGAATCACAACATTAAGTGGTAATTCATTTTTATTCATTATCATTAAAATATCGTATTGTCATCCAAAACAGTAGTGTATATAAAATTTCAGTTCCACTGAATGCTTTAAAACGTGAGGAAAAAAAAAAAACTTTTCAAGTTTTGACACAAGTCACCAAAAGGGTCGCCAAAAATGATGCCAACGTGGCTGTGTGTGTGTGTATTAGTAAATCTTTAAATAATTAGTTTTAATCAATTAATTTTTATTAATTATAATTAATTTACTGTATTGCCATCCAAAATAATCTTGTATATAAAATTTCAGCTCAATGGAGCGCTTTAAAATGTATTTTATTAACGATTGAAAATTCCACCAAGATAAAAATAAATAAATAGAGAGTGTGACCTGTTAGTAGGAATTGAAAAATGTTTGTGGATACTTTTATAAAAGTATCGTTAAATCAGGTAACCTATTCTGTAGAATAATTCGAGTGAGTTGGGTTTATAAACAGAGCCGAAATAATATGAGTGCATCAGGACAGCGCAAGTGCACCAAAGCTTTTGGCTCAATTTTTTATGCAATATGGAAACTAAAATGATCGCATAACTTGATAATTTCTTATCCCTCTATTAGTCGATCGATTTTTGCTGCTCACATTTGTGACAGATCTTTACGCGTCCTATCACTAATCCTCTGGGGGAATCTTTGGGCCAGCCGACTATATAAAGTGAAAGTTTTGTAATTATAGAAAAAGGAGGTAGAAGCTGCTACATTCACTGCGTAGGTAAGATTGAATAAAGTTGACTTTCGCATATAAAAATTAAAAGTAGTGTTTGGCCACTGCTTTGAATTAGTAGATTTAAGGTTAGGAATCCACACGTTAGATTAGGTTGAGATAAATAAGTTACTTGCGCATATTTGCTTATTAATCATTTTTTTTCTCTGCTACTCCTTTGACATTCATTTTGAGAATAAGTTGTAGTTAGTTGGTTAAGGTATCCAACTATGTTCGGAACCATGATTTAAAAAAAAAACCGCATAAATGGATAATTTTCAAGATATTTAGTATCACTTAGGTTAGAATACATGTATAAAATTGTTTTAAGAACATTTTGACAAAAAAAAATTATTTAAATACATTTCGGCAAACAATTAACTTAGAATAACCTTTTTTTTCAAAATGTTCTCCTTTTGTGCAAAATGCTTCTATTATAATAATATTTTGCCTGTATATCAGTGCTTCTCAAACTTTCAATATTTGCGACCCAATATTCAATCATTGTTTTCATAGCCCCCCCCCCCTCCATACAATAACACAACGTACTGAATTCAATAATACAATACCTTGACGCAGAAGCTACAATACACTTTAACATCTTAGGTGTCACCGGCATATATAAACGTCTCACTCAGCCAAAGCGTTAAATGCCCCGTATATATACGTCTTTCAGAACTACGATCTTCTCTGTGCACTGTCATCTATACAATTTTTCCGAAGGCTTTGGAATGCAATAAAAGGACCTTGACAGTGTTTGCAAAGGATTTACTTATTTCAGAGAATTTAATTATTTATTCTCTTGTTCTGTGAATATGTTCCGTAGCACTGATTTATGTGAACAACTATTTTTTTCAATGAAAAATAACAAAAATTCAGGAAGGTCAAGAATA
>BMAV01004209.1:0-16396 GCA_019973955.1 Trichonephila inaurata madagascariensis
TTTAAATGTATTTAAATCGTGATTATCTCTGGTTTGGCTGTTCCGATTGACTGAAGGTTAGTATCGTTCAATTCTGCTCGTGACTGCCTTTCGTCCTTGGCCTAGCTTGCCCTGCTAAAGATTTTTAGAAAGATTTTCATCTTGTTACGCCAAAGATGTATAACTTCCTACGTGCGTAAATAAGTACACACACACTTTTTTTTATTTTGTCACACACAGCATTTTGTTTGTTTACTTTCAGTAAATTAAAACTTTTTTTAAAAATAATCTTTTGTTTTCAACTTTTCAATATGCTCGCGCCCCCCTTGCAGAGTTATCACGCCCCCTGGGGGGAGCGGCCCACAGTTTAAGAAAAGCTGCTGTACGTACTTATTGGCAAAATTAATAATGCCTGTTAACATTATTAATTTTGTAAGGTTTTTGATGACCCATTTTAACTGTATTTGCATAGATATTACATTTTGAGTATTGACAACTGATGCGATTTTATATTAGTTTCCAAAAATTGGCAAATATTCAGTTTTGTTATTATTGTAATGAGTGCCATACTATCGAATAGACGTCTGGTGTTTAAATTAAAAACACATTTACAGTAAAACGTTATTGTTTTTAAAGTTATTTCTTAAACAAATTTTTTTTTCACATTACACGAGGGGTAATTGATAAGTAAGGTTTCCAAGGCAGGGTTTCCGACAAGGTAAAATAATAACAGAGGTATCAGAATGAAGGAAATTTATTACTCTTACATATTGTAAACTCATTTCTCAACATAGTCACCATTAACAACTTCTCATTTGTTCAATAGTTCTATGCATTTCTTCATTCCGTCCATGAAGAAAGATTGTGGTTGGCTGCGTATCCATTTGCGCATGGCTGCCTGAGCTTTGGCAACCTGGATTCATCATTATGACCCAGAAAGTAAGAGAAACTCTTTTGGATATCGTCATCCGGGTTCTCCGAGTGTCAAGACATTCAAAACTAATGTCAACAACAAAAGTCATGCTCACCATCTTTTGGGATGAGAGTGGTGTGCTCTACACGGAATCTCTGACTAAAGAATTGACGGTGAATACCGACAGGTACTGTACAACATTGCGATCACTCAAACAACTCATCCGCAAAATCAGACCTGAAAGAAACGTCTTTCTTTTGCATCACGACAATGCAAGACACAGCACAAACACAGAATGTCGTGGGAAAAATGAAATTCACAGTAGTTCCACAACCTTCTTACAGCCCAGATTTGGCACCATCGGACTTAAGGTTGTTCCAAAAATTGAAACAGACGTTGAAAGGTCAACGTTTTTCAACGGATGCCAAAGTTCAGGCAGCCGAGCGTAAATGGATACTCAGCCAACCAGAATCTTTCTTGATGAACGGAATGAAGAAATGGATTGAACGATTGAACAAATGTCTAGCTGTTAGTTGTGACTATGTTGAGGAGTTTACAATATGTATGAGTAATAAATTTCCTTCATTTTGATACCTCTGATATTATTTTACCATGTCAGAAACTTATTTTGTACTATTGGAGACCTTACTTATCAATCACCTCTCATATGTTATATATTTATATAATGTTTCGAAATCAAAGCTAATTGTATTAGACAGTATAATGTTTATTTTCCAATAAAGAAAATCTTCCCTTGACCGTATTAAAGTTATACGAGCTGTGTCACCAATATCCTTCGTATTACTTCAGGGTGCAATGTTGATATAAACAGTTAATCAACCAGTAAGGAAAGAGCTAGCTGTATTTTCTTTCATTTTGCGTTCCTGTTCTAACGCGATAATACTTGTTATATGAGCAATGCAAAAGAATATACAGTAAATGAGATTTTCAATATTTATATTTATAATATCTTTTCTTTTAGGAAAAAACCATTTATAGCCTTTCACTTGCTTCATTGAGTAAACATATTTTCATTATATCCAATTTTCCAATTAGTTCCCCCGTGGAATTAGTTTTCAATTTTCATGAAATCTGCTTTTTTTCATCAGAGAAAAATACGTTAAAATTAATTATAATTATAAGAATACAAACTTGGCTTTAAACACAATACTCATACAATTTTCTTAATCATTCGAAAATTTTGAAAAACAAATTTTTCATAAAAAGAGAGCTTCACTGTATTTTCCCAATTACTTTTCTTGAATAACATTTCTAACTTTATCTGCTACTCAGTTGGAAGAAAAATAAAACGATAGAGTTCCTTTCACGCTCGTAAAAGGATATTTTTGTTATTCAGTGTTTATATTATAATTGCATATTTAGATAATTATAGAGAAATACAGCTACAATCATCTTATTAATTTTTAAAAGTGTAATAAACTTTCAAAAGGGAATTTTTTACGTCATATCTGTATATATAAATGGAGGAAAATGACATTACAAAGTCTCTAATACATTATAGAAATTCATTTCTGAAAAAATATCCCTAGATATATATTAATATAAACTCTTTACATTTAATGTTAAGTATTTTAATCTATGATAATGCTATTGAGATTTCGATATGCATTTTTAAAATCCCGAAACATATAATATTTAATTGATCACTAAAGGGAAACATATATACAATGAAAAAAATAACAATTTCGTGCCATAGAATACAAAATGACCTGATTGATTATTAATGTGATATAAAAAGGAGATAAAAGCCACCTTCCTAAAAAGTCTACTTAATATTTTTTTCATAAATTACAAAAGACTTTAAAGTACTGCATTATTAATGAAATCTGTTTTGTTTCTCAACCTTTTTTCGGAAATATACTATTATTGTCCCACCTGAGACATAATGATGGAACAAATGATGAGAAAAACGTGCTTCCCTATATTCAAGAATTAACAACATAATGTGTAAAATTAGTTAATTCACTTTCTTCCCCAACAATGCAAAATTTCAAATATTAATTAATAACTTCCAAAGAAAATTTTCAAAAAATGCACTTACGCGTGCAAGTTGTGGTATTTATCATCAACTTAGTTTTCAGAAATTTAGTTTTCAAAATATGTGTGTATTTCGGTTCTTTTTTTATAATATTTATAAAATAAGAATCTGCGATATGTGCTTATTGTGTCCGAAGCCTTCATGCAATAAATAAGTTTTCGTGATCAATAAATAAGAGTTAAATTGTGTGTGCAATAATATTAACGGTTTAGAGCATAAGCAGCTAATGATTTTTTAAAGAATGATATTCAATTTTAGCACATATAACAACGTTTTTTTAAAATTTCTAATGGACTGCAGATTGGTGTTTTACCATTGCAGACCTAGTACATTCCCTGGATGCTAGTCTGCGCAGGTAACTTTGACGCCAAGAGTTTCAACCCTTAAAGGGATGCAACTGAGTTTTGTACTAGGATTTAAATTTGCTGAGAGCACCCAAGACAAACAGACACTCTAGGGATCTTTTATATGCCGTATAATCATATGACATGGTCGCTTCTCGATTTTCTGCATGATGAAAATCCATTGACTTGGGCCGGGGTCGAACTCGAAACCTTAGGTGCAAAACGCCAGCAACAAACCAACCACGACACCCATTTGGAACACATAAAAACGTTAATTGATGTGATTTTTGAGGCGATAACTTCTTTAGGCGCTTTTTGCTGGAGATTGAACTTAAATGATGCGTTTTAAAAAGCCAAGCATTGTTATACTCGAGTTTGTAACGCTCGTAACAATAGTAATAATACTACTGAAGGGTAACAATACTACTCATAACAATACAACTAAATCATTCGGGTTTAATGAATCATGTATCGGAGAAATTTGTGCAGCTAAATGTAAAGCAGAAAATGGACAAATGATTCTAATGTTGGTTTCCATTTATATTTCACCAAATCAAAGTGTAGAGAAAATTATCGAATACATTCACAAAAGTTTAGTTGCCTAGACTGTGAAGCCGGATCAACTCTTTTGAACAAATTGTCTATTATTTTAAGTGAGGATTTTAATGTAGATTTTTCGAAAGACAAATCAAAGCCTTTAATAGATTTTTTAAAATCAAAGTTAAATTTAATTGTCATATGATCCAAGTGAAAGCACAGCAAAGTACGGAACAACACTTGATGTAGTTTTTTTAGATATTTAAATAATTTTGAATCTAAAGTATTTATAACTTATTTCATCTACCAGAAACCTATTGTTTCCTGCTTAGAATACAATTAATTCCCAAACATGATTGTATAATTCGCAAAAAATATTACTCGTACTCTATGAGTACAGACATATGAATAAATAATTTTATATGACAATACTAATATCCCCTTGTTTTTTATTTAACTAATCCCTCTGAAATAACATTACATAATTTAAAGTTATCCCTTCTATCATGTGATCATAAGCACACATACTCTTTTTTTTATTATTTCAAATAGTTCATTGGATTTGTTTTGCATATTCAGTTTTTACATTAGGGTGAAACATTAAAGATAATTTTCCCTTTTGTTCTAAACTAAAAAAAAAGTGGATTTGAATAGAGGTACAAAAATGAGCTTATTTACCGCTGTTATACTGATTTAGTATTTTATGAAACTATTTTATTCAGCTCAAATTGTTTTTCAAGTTAGTAGAGTTAAAATTGAAAACTTAAATTGACTTTAAGGTATCCGACTACGTTCGGAACCGTGATTTTAAAAAGCGCATAAAAAGATAATTTTCATCTTATTTAGTGTCATTTGGGTTACAATACATGTATAAAATTGTTTTAAGGACACTTTGTCAAAAAAAATTATTTAAATGCAATATTCTAAGTTAATTTTTTACCAAAATAATCTTTTTTCAAAATGTTCTCTTTTTGTGAAAAATGCTTCTATTTTAATAATATTTTGCCTGTATATAGCTTAGACCTCTCTACAGAGGCTCAACTAGAATTTTTCAAATACATAACTTAGAAGTGGGTTTATCCATATTTTACGACAACAGAGGGGAGCAATTTTAAGAAAAAAACGCCGATAATTATTTCAATGGGTTGTAACTCTGAAAATAATGTGAACTTTTCAAAACTTTTAGTTGAGCCTCTGTAGAGAGGTCTGAGCTATATACAGGCAAAATATTATTATAATAGAAGCATTTTTCACAAAAGAAGAACATTTTGAAAAAAGATTATTCTAAGTTAATTTTTTGCCAAAATATTGTATTTAAATAATTTTTTTGTCAAAATGTCCTTAAAATAATTTTATAAATGTATTCTAATCTAAGTGATACTAAATATCATGAAAATTATCCATTTATTTGCTTTTGCAAAATCACGGTTTCGAACGTAGTCGGATACCTTAAAAGGAAAGGACATATTTTCTGTATGTGTAAAATAAAACGTTTTAAATTCTCACAACTTACTTTAAATAAAGTAGTAATTAGTCATCAATGAGTTTCTACGATGTTAATTTATGAAGTTATTTCTATAATTCCATCCGGTAGAAATGTTGATGCATTATTTAGGCGTGATTTGAAAATGCAATACATAATAATACAGTATATCAAGTTATTGATGCTCTTAAAACACATAATTTTCTTAAATACTTTTTTAAAGACAATTATTATATATTAGTAGAAAGTATAAGATGATATATATGTATTTCTTACAAAATCACATTACGAAGTTTTACAATTAAATTTAAGAGAAAAAAAATAAATACTAATAAATAAAATAAATAAGTTGTGAATTATATTCTTGGCAGAGAATGATTAACTTTTTGAAAAAAATATTATTGGCTCCAGTTTTGAAGAAATTACCCTTAGATATTTACCAGTTGATTCATAAATAGTGTGACCAATTTCAGAGGATCATAAATTTTTTATTGAATAAAGTTATTTAATTGAAATTTTCAATGTGGCTTCCTCCAGAACAGTATACTTTACCTAAGCATTTCGTCTAAGCTAAAAGACTTTTTCGACCATTTTGGGGGTATTTCCCCAACTTCCTCTTAAAATGTTTTTTGAAGCCCTTGAGAGAGAGAGAGAGAGAGAGAGAAATGTGCTCGTACTTTAAGACTATTTAATTGTTTTTTTAAGTATCCCCATAAAAATAATCGCAAGTAACACAGAAAGGGGATAGTGATAGTCATTTATCAGGAGGAAGAAAATTTATTTTTTTTATATTTCAGTCATTTTATAGTTGATTTTGCAGTATGATTTGGTGCACAATGTTGGCGAAAAACAATTTCCTTTAGTGTAAAGACGTTTACTTTCTCTGATCAAGTGTTTCAAAACTTTATTATGATAGTATTTAGCGTTAGTTTTAGACTTCGGTTCTACAAAAAATGTTTTTTTTAAGCCTTGAGGGAACATTTCTATCCATACCATAATACCTGATAGCCAACTTGCCTTTTTCAAAACAGCTGTGTCTTTACGATGCTTTTTGCGAGAAGTATATTGTATCTTGCTTTTGCAGTTGTGAATGGCAGATGAAACAGGGCTTCATCCAAAGTTATCCATGTTTTGTATATACCTTTGCATAATATTAAATACAGAGGAAAAGAAAGTTTTCTTCGTTTTTCTTTGGTCTTAACAGACATTTGATGACAGACTTGGAAAATTTCCTTTTTTATAGTCAATTTTCTTTATCTGACAATAAATTGTGTTGATTGCTATATCTGTAGTTTCTTGGCCATAGGTTTTTGAGGCAAAAGATTTGAGGCTACAGTGATAAATCTTTTCAACTTCTTTTATTCTTTTTCATTAAGGACTTCCTTTCGTTCACATTTTTTCCCCTGGAGCTTTCAATTGCGAGCCAAATATTTTTTTTGTAGTTTAGATAGTAATACAATAGAAAAATGTCTTTTTCAATTCCTACTATTAGCTCACACTCTCTATTTATTTATTTATCTTGGTGGAATTTTCAATCGTTAATAAAATACATTTTAAAGAGCTCAATTGAGCTGAAATTTTATATACATGATATTATTTTGGATGACAATACAATAATTTAACTATAATTAATAAAAATTAATTGATTAAATCTAATTCTTTAAAGAATTACAAATACAGCCACGTTGGCATTATTTTTGGCAACTTATGTCAAAACTTGAAAAGTATTTTTCTCACGTTTTAAAGCATTCAGTTGAACTGAAATTTTATATAAACGATTGTTTTCGGTGACAATACGATACTTTAATGATAATTAATAAAAATTCATTACCACTTAATGTTGCGATTCTGTCCTATGTATATACATATTTATATATTAATTGTAACTATTTAAAAAAAAAGTAGCTAAAATAAAATTTTTCTTTGTTGATCTAAATAGGAATGGACTTAAATTTTTTTTATATTACTTGTTTGACTTTTAAATGCTTTATTTTTTACAGAATTTGAACAAACATCCATCATTCAGTACTATAATTTACTCCCACTAATAAAAATGGTTAGATTAATAATTTAAATGTTTCATTTTTAAAATAAAACCAGTAAAAGGATAGAAATTCATCATAAATAGTTATATGCTTTAAAATTGGTCACACTAATTTTGAATCAACCGGTAAAACAGGGACAGCCAACAGGTTGCAGTTATGGTTCAAAACTATCCTTACAAACAAGTTATTACAGAGACAGCCAATGTAGGTGAGTGATTTCATTTACAGACTTTTCAAACCACACCTAGCATGTTATCGTTCTGACGTTATGACGTTATATAATTATGCAACGCTTTCTGTGAAGCAACCGTGATTTATGTTAATGAGCATTGATACTTAACGTGAAGTGAAGAGGGATGTTAGAGAGAGTTGAAGCTAAAGCATTAGAGATATAATATTTAAAGCTACCGGTGTTCAAAAAATAGGATCAGTGAGTGAATATTTACGTCGCACAGATCAGTTATTCGAGGGCTTTTGGTGACGGACCTCGTAATTTTGAACCATGGTCAAGTAACGAGGACGACACCTGAGCTGGCCCCTTCCTCTCCTAATTACCACATCACACCAATGGGAGGATGTTTGAACTCTCGACAGATTTAACGTGCATCGCTCCCCTACACGGCAGGTCTTTAGCGGTACTAGGCTCGAACTCATGACACGCCGGCCAGGAATCCATTACCTTGACCGCTAGGCTACCACGGCCACGAAATAAGATCAGACGTGTCAATTTAGGAAAATTAGTACTGCTGGGGAACCGTAAGTATAGATGTATTACATACACTATTATAGATATTTAATTTAGCAATTAGTCTGACAGCTACTCTAGCTTAGGTCAAATTTAGATAATGATTTGATAGCCATGATAAAAGCGTCGCTTTTTATAAATATGTCTCATCCTTTCGTGATACATATAGATAAATGAATGTTTATTATAACGTCGAACTATAAAGCAGCATGGTGACGGTCCTCGTAATTCTGAACCTAGATCAAGTGACGAGGACGAAACCTGAGGAGGCACACCTCTCTCCGAACTTCCCCACGATACCAAAGGGATGACTGAGATTCAACAGATTCTGCGTGTATCCTTCTCTCAACTTTCGCTTTCATCAACAGCTTTGTTTGTCAAAAATTGCTTTTCTGTGTATGAAATACGGTGAATCAAGAAGTTTCATATACCAAAATTTATATAAACAGAAATTTAGAAGTTATGGTTACAAGCGTTGCGACTAGATGTTTGATAATAGGTACCGAAGAAGGTCTTACGTTAGAATTATACCTTAATGTATAACTGTATAAACATTTTTATTTAATATGTTTCACATTTTTTAGTACATATAATAAAATGTATGCAAAGCAATTCTAAATAGAACTAAATATATTGATTTCGGAATGTTACACCAGGTATTTTTTAGTAATCGCCTTCATTGCAGTTATTTGTACCGTTATCGCTTTTTTAGAGCAGCTGATTTGAAAAGTTTTACATTTTATGCTTTTTATGCATGCTTTATTTTGAAAAAAGATTCTTTCTATATATATTGTAAAGTAATCTTTAATCGATGTTACGTAATCGAAAGAAGAATTATATACCGTAAAATCAGGTGTATAACACGCACTTTAAATTCAAAAAATAAGATCGAAATTTACGGGTGCGCGTTATACGCAGGGTATAATATAAGAGCTTTAAAAATACAAAAAGATGAGCATAGAAAAAAATTAGACTTCTACATTTATCGAAATGTTTCTTTGAATGAAATAACATTCCAAGTATGAATTTAAAGAGTTGTAGTTCTAAAAGTACACTATTTTTTACTAAAGCTTGGAATAATACCTCGAATAAATGACTTCAAAATATAAAAGCATTGCACACGTGCATTTCAGGCTTCTTCGTAAAAAAGGGGGTGTTCGTTATACGACGAATATACCTAAAAACTAAAAATTACTGCTTGAAAGTATAGGTGCGCGTAATACGCCGGTTGATTGATTGATTGTGGTCTTTCTTTGGCGCACAAGAGCCGATTTCGGCTATACTGCGCCAAACATCTGGACGTGAAAAGGAGAAATGGGATGGCAAGAAAGATGGTTGAAAATAGAGAAGGATCACTAGGGTACCCCGGGTTCGTGAAACCCGTTTTTACCAAAGACAATAAATCCTTTGGGAAAAGGAAAAGTTCACTAGGGTACTTTGGGATTGAGACACCCGTACTCACCTAAAGAAGGTGAGCCCCCTGAGGGGCGTAATACGCCGGATTTTAAGGTATAATTAATAGTATTTATTATATATTAACATCGCGCTACACAGATTGTGAGTTATCTCGGGTCGGTTATTATTTTTTCAAAACACACACATTAAGAATAAAACAAATAAATCTTCATTTTAAAACTTAAGAAAAGTACAATAACTCTGAATATTCAATGTCTCTTTGTACATTTATATTAAGAAAATAATCTTTTTCAGTTAATCCCATTTTCTAATGATAAAGAATGTATTAAAGGAGAATGGAATTCAAAAATAAAAGAATGTATAAAATACTTTTTATTTCCCACTGATTTAATAGAATGTTAAATTAATTCGTTATTTACTTACATAGCAAAAAGTTTTTTATTCGAATTAATGACGCGATCGGAGATCCAATATTCATTTTTTAGGAAGAGTAAAGATAAATTATTTTAAAGACGAATTTTGAAAAATAAAGTTTTATTCGTGAGATCAAAATTAATATGAAATGGGAAGGAAATTTGTGTTACAATTAGCATACATCTGAAGGAGAAGAGTACACTTTTTCTGAAAAACTATTTTAATGATTTTGAAAATACACTTGAAATCATTTGACAAAAATATTAAAGGTAATTCTGAGAGAGTGTGTGAAATATTCTCATATTACTTAAACTAACGCAATATAGCTAAAATATACAAGACAATCAATGAATAAATTGAAACGTACCGAATATATAAGAAGCTATTTTTTAAGAAAAGATGACATATATCTTTTTTAAATATATAACTGATTCGATTGGTTTAAGTACTTTATTTGAATTAAAAATGTCAAGACTTAAATCTGATTTTATAACGCAAGTGAAGCTTTTTGTTGACACACAAATAGTATTAAATGTAAGTTTACGAGAATTAATAATATTAACAAGTTGCGACATGGCCATCGTTCGATAGCCATGTCGTGGGGTTTCCGCGTAAGTTAGAGGTGTGGAATTCTCTCGGAATGATGAGACATTCTATAATTCTTAATATGACTTTTATTAAGAATTTAACTTAAATTACTTAGATATTGAACTAACTTATATTAAGTGAGAATAAACCACTACACGTAGTCTTAACTAACTCGGATCGCGCAATTATAGATCACTTATCAATATAAATATATTATATCTGCCTAATCACAACCTCAATAATATACTAGCGTTCAGAATATAATCCTCCTACCTTGGTTGAATACTCAATGGTTCAATCAACTTTCAGGTATTCGGTTAGGCTCGAATGCAATAGTATGCACCTTGTACTAATGGCGAGATCTCCGTGATTCCTTGGTAGGCCGTCAAATTACACATCTAACTTTTCCGAACTGAACTTTCTCTAAATTGCCATCCCTGCTCACTAAACTTTCTATCCTTTTAAAGGTTATATTATTTGCATCTATGCTTCGTTTCACTTCTTGGATTTGGGTTGGAAAAGTTTTGCCATTAATCGTGGCCGTCAAAGAACGTAGAGGTTATGTTAGAAGAAGAACGCGAGAGATGTCACAAGTAATATAAAAAAAATTAAGTCAATTCCTACTCAGGTCAACAAAGAAAACTTTTATTTTAGTTACTTTTTATTAAATAGCTACAATTAATATAAATATGTATATACATATGACTGAATCACAATATTAAGTGACGAAATAGAAAGCGATTTTCCTTGCAATTTTCCATTTTCCTTTCTATATAGGGTATTGGACTATTTTTTGTTTGTTTGAAACACAATTTATTTATTAATTAAATTTAATTATTCTAATAAAATAGTATAGCAATAAATTACAGTTTAGAAAAACTAAAAAAAAACACCCTTTTATAGTTAATCTAAGTTGTAACTTAATCTATTAGTCGCCAAATCTGGAAATGGGATCTGTAATTAGTCGCAAGATGCGGGATGGGATCTGAAAATGGGAAATCGTTAGTCCTGATGATTATGATCGGGACAATGGATGAAAATTATTAAATTATTTTGTCATCGGTCCTGGACAAGTGAGTAAAACTTTGAATTAATCCACCTTTTAAAGTGGGTAAAAATTGATTTCAAGATTTCGTTACATACAAGTGAAGCTTATAAAAGGGTGTTAACAAAGAAATCACATTCTCAGAAGTCAGGCCGTCGCAAATCGGATTCAAACTCACGACCTTTGAATTAGAAGTTCATATCGCAATCCATCGCATTACAGGGGCACAGCGAACGGTTTTCTTTTCTACATATGCTGTTGGACTATTATTTAATTTAATTATTGAAAAAACTGTATTAACATCAAGTGTCATCCACTACAAGTTTAAAAAATATATTTGAACTTGAATGGATGAATAGAAAGTATTTTATTAACGAATGAACTTTGAATAAGATCTATATATATATATATAATAGGAAGAAAGAGTGTGAACTAATGGTAGAGGAATTGAAAAAGATATGAAGGTGAGATTTGTGTATGTAATTTGCATTTTTTAAAAAAATACGTTGTTTCTTGTTAAATAGAAAATAGAAATTGAATGGTAATTAGAACTAAAAATGGCTTATTACAAGCTTGTAACAATTTTACAATGAGATACACTACATGCTATTTAAAAATAACATTTTTATTAAATATTTAATTTAGTCCGGGTGCCTGCGAGGCCGACTGTCGGTAGGATGGAATGTTTGGGGTTTCGGCCCCGAGCATGGCTTGAAGAGATGCGCACTTTGCGCACCACCCCATTGACCTTTCCTACCTCGATAGGGGGGGGGAAGGAAAGACATTTAAAAGGGCCGAGAGTAGCCTAGTTGTTAGACTCCAGACCGGAAAGCCCGGGTTCAATGCCCGTGCCCTCAAATACCATCCGAGTACACACGGAGTACGTGCTCGTTAAATCAATGGGTCCGAAAGTCTTGTGGGCTGAATCACGAGTGCAGGGGACTGGAGAATATTTCCCTCCCCTTCAGTTTTTTGTCTAAATTGTGGAGGTGGAGATAGGTGGTGTCGCCATCTATCGTCCGTTCGGGGAATTTCGCCGAGCTAATTCGTACTGTCACCTGTATGGTGCTCAAGGCCAATGACAGGCGTACTTCTAGTCCCTTGCCAAGATGAATTTCGTGGGCCTCGTTCTGACTACGTCAGACAGGTGGCATTAGAGCCACAATAACAACAATTTAATTATTTGCCTATTGGATAATAAATGTATAAGCCTGCTGAAAGATCAATATAGGAGTTCTTATCCTATTAGAGCTTGGTAAGATTCATGTTACATATTAAGTGGGTTAAGAATAATGACAAATATAAAGTCGCTGTAACAGAAAATCGAATTTTTAACACACCAGAAACATGAGAACAGATAACCGTTTACGCAGTACTTTAGAGTCGAATCTTTCTTAGGAAAGGCTTAACATTTTCAAATAAAATTTTAATTTCCTAAATGTGTTTATCTCTTACTTTGGGAGAGAAACATTTAATACGGAAGAATAGGGATAAAAAAACAAAACGGAAAGTAAGACTACAATAATCTTGAAAGTTGTGTGGTACAAAAAAAATTCTCGAGAAAGGTTAAAATAGAAATGCCACTAAAAAGTTCTTATCTGACCTTTCGTTTTGTAAAATCTCAAAAGAATCGGAGAAAAAGGATTTTATTTAAACTCAAAAAAGAACCAGATTCTTCTTCATAGTTTTCTTGATTCTTTTCAGAAAATATATTGAATTTACGATATTATTCGCGATACACTAAATAACATTCTAAAATTTTCTCTAGTGAGTATGTAGTTGTAATACATTTTTGAAAGAAATATGCCTAGTGTTCGGGGTTTATAAGTAGTTATAAAATATAGAGTGGATAGAGTTTTACGCAAAAATCTCCAAGGGGAATTTTAAAAAAAGATTCATTTTTTTATCTATCGAAACCATATGGTTATGCGATTTGAAAAGAATTACGTATACACCCCAGCATAATCTTTGGGAAAAATATACTGTTAGGGTTTATATTGACAATATTTTTTTTGCACAGTACTACGCAATTATATATAAATAAAAACAATTTAATAAAAAAGTAATAAAGTACTTCTTGAGTTTTTTTAAATAAAAGAACACTTTTAAATTATGGAAAAGGAAATATACACACCGAGAATAAAAATTAGTGACTCAAATATTTTCACCGTGTAAGTTTATACATTTGTTGAAAAGCTTTCAGGGTTAATTGCAGTCACTCAAGACTCTTCCAAGAATCCAATATTTAAGTTCAGATGTTATAATATACAACCACAAAAAATTTAATTATAGTATCAAGGGGTATTTATTTTAGTATGAAAAATGTTCTGAAATGATTATGGGGGCACAAGAAGAATTAACAGAATTTAAATACTGAATGCTAAATGGATCTCTCTAGACATATATTGCATTCAATTTTTGAAATTGTCAGGAAATTCAGCAACCCTCGAACTACAGTATCAAGAATGTATTGAGAATATATAATTTCAGTCATCACTTCCTACCATGAATAACACAATGAATGACTGAGTTTTCTCAACGAGTGAGATCATTGACATCTGCTTAGAAATGTCAGGGTTACTAGACAAGGGCAACAGTGCATCAAATAATAGTAAAAATCACCGTGGGATGTACGACAGACATTCTGTAAAGAAAATGCAATGGAATTTGGTGTTGATCGGCTATGAAAGCAGATCAAATCAAGGGCCTTTACTATCAGTATGCCATTGACAGTTTCTATTGACAGTTTCTTTGCTGGAATTGTGAACATACTTGTTGAACACTAGATGACAGGAAAACTATGCTTATTTGAATAAGTCAATATTCCATTTGGTAAAATCTGAGGGATTTGCAGGTGTGGCACTAGCCCCATGGGGCCAGGACTCATAAATTATCAGCAAGATACTGTATAAATTGGGGAGGGTTCCATAATGGTATACTCTGTTTTGACATGACACATCTCGGGAAACTGGAAATGATTATATTAAGCAGACTTAGAGACAATTAGCAGCCATTCATGGACTTCATGCACTCAAAAACAAATGGAATGTTTTGGAGGAGAGGAAGATGATGTTCTCTGTCATCTGGCCCAAATCATTCACGATTGGTTTTTATGGAGTATTATAGATAATTGCGAAAGAAAAGTACACAATACTGCATCAGCTACTTTATGGATGGCTGTAGATGTAGCATGAGGAATATCTTAGGAGATTTTCGACTACTTATTGAGGCAACGCCACTGTTAAAATTTCGCATTTTTCTCGAATTTTAGAGTATTTAGATGACCGAAAAATATTCTTTAAATAGAATGTTTTTCGGCTATAGGTTTTCACATCTTCTATAGTCCTCAGACACAGCTATCAGTGCCTAAAAATACAAGTACGTAACAATAAAGATTATTCGCAAGCAACCACTGGGTCGTAGTCAAACAAATCGAAGTGAATACTTTTACACAGCTGAAGTATAAATAATTAAGTTTCAGGAAGCGATCGCTGTATTTATATAGTCTTCGAGGCTACCTTCCACTGCTTTCATGAACAATCCACTTACGTGATAGATCATGGCTTCTCAGACTCTTCCAGAAATGTCCGTATGGCCTCCAAGTGAACCAAAAATGGTCGCCGTTGCCAAACATGGTCGCTAAAAATGATGCCAAGACTATCTCCGATATCTCGCCAAGTTCCCACATTGAATATATATATGCACCAGTTATACGTTTCCGTGTTACTGCGACTTGAATACATAAGTTACTACACTTTTTCGTACCACGTTAATGAATATCAAATAATGTTTTGAAGCTAATTTTTTTCTCATTTCTTTTTTAGATATTATAATACATTAAGAAATTAATTAATGAAAATGTATGATCAAATATTTTTGAGTTCTGTATTGAAAAAGCAAAATGACCATTTTTCTTTTTGTTTTTTGTTATAAGATATCGATTGTAACAGTTCTATTTTTTAAATTTGTTTGAAATTGGTTAATGAAGAAACAATTTTTAGATCTTTTTAGAAATTTTGAAAAAGGGCTACTTTTATCAATCAAATAGCTTTTTTTAAAAAATTTAAAAAATTAATTTTTTGACTCGATAGAGCTAAAACATTTCTTTTGTCTTTTAATTAGATACCCTTCAAAATAAATCATCAAAAATTCGTTACAGTTCCATAGATTCATCTCTTTCCACTTAAAACAATATCACCTCTTCCTCCCCGATCCAAAATTTCGAATAATGACATTTTGCTGCACGATGAAAAAAAAAAATCGAGATTTTATAAGAAACATAATGCTTTTTTCATGGCGTAAATAAAAGAGCTGATGATATCCTATATGAAAATTCATTATACATTAACAAAATACCGAGAATTAAAAATATTCCTACCAAAAACAGTAACAGGTTTCTAAAACGAGCTTATATTAAGGTGATAAAACTCTTCAATATGAAAAGTATTTATCATTCATGAAATTAAATTTTTAAAAGGGTGTGATTGACGAAATATGAAATAAAAATTTTTAAAAAATATTCACAGAGAAGGATATTATATTAATTTTGAGATTTCTTTTTTCTTCAAAGCTTTCCTCACAAGCTTTTTCTCTGTGAGAAGTGATGATTTTTTTTTCAAGGCACATCTCATTAAAACGGTTTTAGTGATGGAGAAATGCTAGATTTCGAAGAATTGAATGTTTCCCTTTTTCTTGTATGGATATAATTTGCATTTAATTAGTACCTCAAACTAGGAAATTCTTTAAATCTTCACAAAAAAGGTTAATTTGTACATCAATTAAAAATCACCACATATAGTTTTTCTTTGAATACAACTCACATAAAAAA
>BMAV01004209.1:25152-36159 GCA_019973955.1 Trichonephila inaurata madagascariensis
CAAGGTAGTTCCAAATATGCTCAATACGAATTCAGATCTGGTGACTGTGAACTGGATATTTCATTCCTTCCAAATTGAGATTCTCAAGATAGTTCTCTTAGCAAGCATAGTTCCGTGAGGCATGTGAGTGGACATATTGATAAAGGACAGCTTCCCGATATCTCACACATGTTATATAGTTTATGCAGGAAACACATAAAGGTCAGTGTGACCATACGGAGATATATTTTCCTAACCTATGATTCTGTTACCACGGTAATTGTATCATAGAACAAAATTGGATTGGTTGTATCTGGTACATTATTCTCCAGATCAGTAGACGTCTTGAATCACTTCCCAGAATGAACTTAGACTCGGCTGTGAAGAGTAGAGTTATTTGGTCAAGGAAACGTGTTAGCTTGTCCCGTTGTTGATTCAGTGGGGCAAGTACAACTAGTGGTCTTGCATAGAGATTTACCTTTTGAAATTTTCTTCACATCGTAATAACGGATATTCTTGCTCCTGATGCAACGAATTGATTTACAACGAGCTAAAACGTAATAATGTTTATCCTTGTTTGGGTTCGAAAGAGCTAGAAAACGGTCTCCTGGTGATGTTATAACTTGCGGTCAACCTGATATATGTTTTTTGGATGCATATATTAATAAATGATCAAAGATCGACAATCATGCCTAAAACTTACACATATAGGTGTAAAAGTTTGATTTTTGCACGTTTTTTTCTGCTCTTGTATTAATATTCATTGCTTTAAAGTTAAAGTTAATTAATTTTTGCTTTTCTTAAAGTTGATTATTATTATTCGTATGAACTATGAATATTAT
This sequence comes from Trichonephila inaurata madagascariensis, assembly GCA_019973955.1. Lineage (NCBI taxonomy): Eukaryota > Metazoa > Arthropoda > Arachnida > Araneae > Nephilidae > Trichonephila > Trichonephila inaurata. The sequence continues at coordinate 25,974 of BMAV01004209.1, forward strand.
TGCTACTGACAAAATTTTTAATGATAAGCTTCGAAAAGCATGTTTTATCTTAAAGTTTGGAGGCAAGTGTGTATTGTTATGAGATTCATTGGCTTTGAAGTGCAAAAAAGTTTCCCGTAAATAGCAAGTAGAGTTTTTGAGATAAAAAGAAAATTTCATTTTGGAATATTAACGTAAATACAATAAGTTTACTTTTAAGAGAAAACATTTAATATATATATGTATAAGTCTATAATATATCGAAAAACCTATATTCGAAATGCATACAAAAGCCCGTTGAATTACATTCAGTCAATAATAATTAAAATTACGTAAATCAGGAGAACATGTGAAACATAATAAACAAATTGTACATAACACATTCTAAGAAAAATACCAAATTTAATACAAATCTTTAGCAAATAGCCTATTTATTTTCCAATGGCACAGAAAACATACTTTTCTACATACTTTTTTATTTTTAATATTGGAAGGTTTTTTTAAAATTCTTTCTCTGTTTTTCGAAGCAATTGAAAGTTAGACATCAATTTTTAACTTGGAGTAAACTGTGAACGGGAGAGAAATGTGTCAATTAAATTCAAAAGTAAATGCAAAAGAAAAAAAAAACCGGACACTGGAATACTTTTGAAATCCGGAAGTGAATACTTTTTTTTACTGTATATACATACGGATATTAATCCATAATACGTACAACTTAAAAAATAAATCTACTAGAAACTTTTTATGATTCATTGTAAATGATCCATGCCAATAAGTTATATCCCCTTAAGACCCAGCCCGCACTATCATGCAGGTTAGATATTCTTATACGATTTTGCTTCTGGAATAGTCGTATGTAAGAAAATCCCGAAACAAACGATTGAGAAGGTTTGCAGGAAGTATAAAGTGTCACTTTTTATCAACAGAGGGTGGTTGTGGCCCATGTTTTACTTTCAGCTGGCAAATCTAGCTTTGTTTTCGAATACAACGAAAACACGTCTTCTTTTTATCTGTCGTAAAAAGGTAACTATGAATATATTTCTAATTGCTTAAATACAAATTTTTGTATTAAGGCTTAAATGATTATAAAATAGAAAAAAATATTAATGATACTCTATTAATGTTGCTTGTAGGACTCGGAATTTCGTTACCCGCACGTTCGTGCAGGTTGGGCGTTACTTGAGTAATTTCTTGCAATGTGAGTTTTCTTTTCTGTTTCAATAATGTTGATAGAAGTCTAAATAAAAACGAATTATATTGTTATATAATTAAAACTATATTTCCTTAGGGTTGGCATGGTTGAGACCCTTTTTTATTTCTTAATAATTATTATATATAATAATCATATAATAGAATTTAATAGTAATTATAAAAAAAGAATAATCTTCGTATTGTAATAAAATAAAAATAATCATAAGAATATTCGTATTACATAATAATTATAAATGAATAACATAATAATAATTATAAATGAATAACATAATAATAATTATAATTAAATAACATAATATGCAATAATATTTATAAATAAATATAAAATAACACACACACACGCGTGCGAACTTCGATATTGCAAAATCGCAAACATAGCATATTTGAAAAATAATACTAAATAAAGACTTCTGATACTTAAATGTTTAACAAAATTCTTGCAATAAGGTATTGTGTTTTTATTTATTACTTATTCATCAAGGAAAAAAAAATATAAATTTTCAACGCTGTAATAGAGTTCTTTGTCGTAAGTATTTTATCTGCACTTCTTTTATTTCACTTAATTGGTTAATTTGATTATTGCATACAGTAACGTGTTTTTATCATTTGCTTTTAGAAATGAAAATTTTTTTAAGAACTAATTGAAGGTTCATTTGCTTAAAAAATTTTGATTAAGTAATAGTTGTGTTACGTGTTTAATTTTTCAAACTGATTATCCTGCTCCAATCATTATGCAAATTTTTTAAAAACTTAGTTCAAAAAACTTAAAGTCTGTGAAAAAGATCTTCAACCCAAGGGAAAACTTTTATAGACTCATTTTGTTTTATTGATGTTTTGGAAGATCGTCTACAAATTAATTTTCAATTAAATATTAAATTTAAGTGTCAGGAAACAGTAAAGTTAAAAAATATATTTTTTCAAAACTTACTATTAACAAATAACGTACACAGTATTTAAATGTAAAAATGCACTTTATACTTATATTAGCTCATAACTATTCGAATTATTAATACTCAAATAATAAGCTTAACTCCTTAACGTTAGCGCACAAGTTAATTTGAGCGGGCTAAGCAAGCCAAACTGTGCATATTCGAGATAACTCGAAATTCGTCGTATTTAAAGTCGATGTACGTGCAAGATTGCATTATTGGCCTCCCCATCAGCAATGTGGATTAAAATCCAAAAATAAAATTAAAATTTTGGTTGATTTTGTACTTTAAAAAAATTTTTTTTTTATCAAAACAAAGTATTAGTATGTGTTTTTTTAAACAAAGAAGTTGATTTTTTTGCCGGTGTTTTTCAGAAAATATGCGCGTATTTAAAACAAATTCATGTAAAAAGAAATACTAAGATACTTTTGAATATTACATGAAAAAAAAAGCAGTTTTAAATTTTCTGATTTATAACTTATATTACTTTATTTTGAAGTTATTTTAAATAACTCCTTGATTTTTTTTAAAAAAATGTTTTTCTATTACATATAAAAAGTTCCTTTAATTTTAGTATATACAATTTTTTTGTTGGAACCAGGATTGCCAATTATAAAATAAATTGGTGTACATAACTTTAATAAAAAAAACTAGAAGTAAAATCATATATAAACAATAATATTTTAATATAATTATTTTATTATTATACTATAATACGCGTAATACAATACAGTGCGATGCATTAGAGTACTATACAGAACAGAGCTATGCAATATAATACAACATAATATAGTATAATATAATATATTATATACTATAATATAGTATCGTATAATATATTACGATATATAATATAGTATCATATATATTGTAATATATAATATTGTAATATATAATATTGTATATAATATATAATATTGTATGTAATTTATAATATTGTATGTAATATATAATATTGTATATAATATATATTATAAGATATAATATAATATAATACAATATAATATAATATAGTATAATATTTTGAAATTATGAAATATGTCACTATAGTTTAATATGAGTGAATTAATTGCCTTGCTTAGTGCAAAATACTTCAAATAGTGTTAAATGGTAATTAAGTTTATCTAATAGGGGAACCATTTCGATTGAAGGCAATGATGAATAGAAATAAGTTAGATGGGTAGAATGCAATTGAAAATTTTTTAAGTTCGTTGAAAGAGGAAACATGTATTGCGTTACATTTCAGCATAGAAAAGAGTCCTAACAGTTTTTAAAATTTTTACCTTTTCTCTCTTTCTCTCTCTCTATATATATGAAGAGAAAGGCTAAAAAATATTAAAAAAACCTACAGTGCAGATTAAGACGTCATTCTTACATGCCATCGCGTTCTTTTAATCTTTTGTATTACTTGAGAGAGATTCTCTTCCTCTCTTGTTTATATTTAGAAAGTAATCAGAGATGAGAAAGAATAAACCGTGAAAGCAGAAGGGAAAAAATAAAAGTTTCTTGAAGATTTACTAACAAGGGGACGGATTAAAAGATCTCTGAAAGAGGAAAAAACTCGAGTTTTAGCCACAGCTCAAAAAGAAAAAGCTTTTATTAAGCAAAACACAAAAGAAAAAGAGTTTGTTTGCTTCTTTCGAAAAGTGTAGAAAAAAGTAATCAAAAATAAATTTACGAATGGAAATTTTCTCAGGAATATGATAATTACTTACTTTGAATATATTTCAAGTACAGAATTAATTTCAAGGAGCAATATTTCATTAAATTTTAATTTAATGATCATGTATTTTCAATTAACATCACGTAGAACATAAATAAAAGCAATAACTTAGACTACATAATTAAATAATAAGCTTGTATGATAAAAAAATTAGTACAATAAAGGACAAAAGAAATCATTTTGACGAATTCATTAATTTTTTATTTGTTATTTAGTATACAATAAAAGATAAACAAAGACAGATATTCTACAATATAATTTCTTAATTGATATTTATTTTTAACTATCCATTATAAAATACTGAACCGATTCACGAATTTTTAAACTGACATATTAAATTAGATGAATTTTAAATAAATGTTTAGAAACAAATTTAAAAAAATTACCAAATAATTTCGATGGATTAAAGGAAATTATATAAAAAAAAACTTCGTTTTTGTAAATCCTGCTATGCCACTATCAATCTTGATTCTTTAAAATTTAAAAACAGTTTAAATAATTTAAACTTTTGATGGTGTTCATAATTTAACATTAGTGTAAAACCTTACAGTTTTTAAGTAATTTCAATGAAATTTTTTAAAAAAAGAATTACCAAATTCGCGGTTTTTTTTGTGTACTGCTTCTATGGCGAAGACACGATTCATAATAATACTTCTATATAGACAACATAAGTAGTGAAAAGTGACACCAAAACCTCCTATGAAATCGCTAAGTCCAAATACTTTCTCAACTATAATTAATCGACAGTTTTATTCCAAGAAAAAAAACGATTAATAAGAAGCAAAAAAAAAAAAGTCAAATACAATTTTTTTTATCTTGATTGAAAAGAAAATCTTTTGTGTACCTTTTATTTTTAGAAATATTTCTTCTTGCATATTTCATAATCGATACATTTTCTCGATTTTTTATTCGCTGTATCAAATAATGCTGTAAAGATAATGAAACCATAGAGTACGTTTTTTTTGTGACACCTATTTAACGACTTTATCAAAGGAATTCAATTAATGTTATTAGTTATGTCATTTGTATTCATCGATCTTTTTGCTTATATCTGTGTTAAAAGTAACATAATATTCCAAAAAATTTAAAGAAATGAAGGATATTGTTTTAGGTTGTTATAAAAAGACAAGTTAATTCTTGAAATAGTTATTTTTTGCAAATACATTTATCTGATAATAATAATAATACTTCGTGTCTACACGTGGTGTCCTTCCTCTTGCCAAGCGACTGATAATTTGTCACAATGCAAACAAACTTCCTAGTTTCTTGCCTAGAGTAGTCAGCGTGGCCTGATTTCTACTTGGAACTGGTCATGACTATTTACAGAGTTAAATACATAGAATGGGAATGACAGATTCAGATTCTTGCCCACTTTGTGACCATAGTGTACCTATGGTTGGGGGTCATCTCAATATATACTCTTTTCTGTTCTAAAAATGTCTTTGAGTGTTATTGACCGTGCTTTTGGGGACTGTTTTTAACATGTTGTTGTTGTTTCTTATCCCAGATGGTGTGTGTGCGTGTGTAGCTTACTTACTCCATAAAACCAAAAATCGCCAAAAAATCCAAAAATAAAATAGGATTTGCCAAAATCTCGTCAATAGTAAAATTCAAGCAATTAAGAATATGACTGGAGGTGACTTGATCAATCTCGCTCCTATGCCACTCTGGAAAGACTTTCCGGCCCTTTTGAAAAGTAAGAGATTTGATGTGGCCACTAAAAAATTTCTAAGAATATTAAGTTGGTGATACCAACAAAGTTTCCTCCCAAAATACCAAGGGTTATAGCAAGGGGTATTCTCCAAAGTACATTTAATTCTATCCTTTTAATGGAGGACAGTTGGGCAAAAGTTAGACAAGTGTTACCCTGCAAGGTGTCAGCAGTGACAGACTTGGCCAAACTATCGGCTCTATCTCGTTATCATTCAATCTAATATGAGAGGGGATCCATTAAAAGTATATAGAGTGTCTAGAAGAGAGTCAAACCACAAAATCTAGAATATTTAGATTTTCTCATATCCGAAGCAGTTGTCCAACGAGAAAGGTGCTGTATAGAAGCACGTCTCTCTCTCAGTCATTTAAAATCCAAATGTCCCTGAAGACAAGTCAAGAAACAGTGTCAATAATTTGCAATACTTTATAGATTGCTATGTTCCAACCTAAAAAAAGGACAGCAGTTATTACTCCTAATCTTAATGTCAAATGTACCATCTGGTGTCTCAATGTACACGTTGCTTCCAGAAATGCCACTGTCGTCCATGCTGCCATCGGTATAGATTTTTAATGCCGAATGAGGGATGCCATGAATTGTCTCTAGAGCAATCTGTCTAGTAAATTCTGGTATATTTGACCTTTTACACACCCTGATCAAAAGCTCAGTCTAGAAATGCATTCGATCAGAGTCGAACTCATACAAAATGGAAAAAGGGCTTAAAAGAGTGAGGTTCAACATTGCCAGAAAACAGGCCCATATCACCTGCCAAAGAAAAAGGGCTACGTTTCTTTAACCACCTGTTATTGTGACCAGAATGGAGATAGGCAAAGGTTCTGTGCTGGTCATTGTAGCTAGATAGCTTATTGTAATATTTTACCAGGATACGTTTTTATCATTTTTTATTGTACCGGGCTAATCGTTGATTTCTGACAGAAATGTTCGAAATAGGGATAAGATTAAAAAAAAAAGTAATTTTTGTGTTTGCTAATAATATCGCTTGTCCGAAAAAGAATGTACCTTTTTTTTAAAAAAAATTCTCTAGTTTCTCTTAGGTACTATTGGAATGTTTTATTATGCCAGAAGTTTGGTAATATATCAAAGATTTTTTTTGTGTACCAAAGTAGTACTTTACAAAGATTCAATAAGGGCGCCTTTTGTGACATGGCAGATATATAGGTGATACTCTACATTTCCTACATTTACTACTACATTTTCTCGCACCAACATCTCTCTTGAAATGGAAGAAAAAGAATGTACCTTTTTCTTTATTTTTTCTAGGTGCCTAGTGTGTAGAGAGCAGTGAAAATTGACCTGAAAGCTACTAGATACTTCAAGTTTTTAAATATCCACCTTTCCTGTGTGCATAAAATTGTCAACATGGTGCCCATCAAACCACAGAAGGCATTTTGTGCTTGGGAATACGCAAGAACAATGTCTGTTATCACAGTTCAACGCAACTTTCGGCGACAATTTGGGGTCGATCCACGGACAAGAATTCAATTAAACGTCAGCATACACAACTAATGGAGACAGGTGGCGTATTCCAGGTTGTCAGGTTTTGCGTATTTCACAGCACAAAATGCCTTCTGTGGTTTGGTGGGCACCATGTTGACAATTTTGTGCACCCAGGAAAGGTGGATATTTAAAAGCTTGGAGTATCTTTCTTGGTGTAGAGCTTTCAGGCCAATTTTCAGATATGTTGGTACGAGTAAAGGTGAAAATGGAGTATCGTCTAGATATCTGCCGTGTCACGAAGGGTGCCCATATTGAATCTTTGTAAGGTTCAACTTTCGTACAAAAGAACTTCAATATATTACCAACTTCTGGTATAATAAAACATTCCAATAGTACCTCAGAGAAACTAGAGAAAACATTTAAAAAAAGGTACATTTTTTTTCGGACATGCTGTATGTTGTGGTTAAAAGAACAATTTTTAAGAAGAAATTACACCTTTGGAATAACTTTTATATAGTATCCTCCTTTTTTCAATTTCTCCTCCACTGTCTGCTAAAAGAATACTGTATTATTTTAAATATTTATGAAAAACTTCAAATGAGATATATATTATATTCGTTACTGAGGTATTCTTTTTAAACTTTTTTTTCTAAGAGATATTCTCGTCTTGCAAATGTAGGAATTAGGCCCATTTCTTTATTGTCTAAATAATCCTTAAAAATTATCCCATAAGAAAAAAATATTCACTGCAGTGTTTAAAAATTGAGAACGTTAACTTACACAATGGTAAACAGTGGTTATTTGCGAATTCAAGTATATTTTTAAAATAAGTAAGTGGAAAAATAACTTTTTCGTTCAGCCGTTAAATATTTATTCTTACTACGGTTAATTAGAAACTGAAAAGCTGTTATTTTTTTCTCTCCCAAAAATACTTCTAGACAAAAACGAAGAGAAAAGAATCGTTAAGAATTTTTATCGCTTAACTCTTCGACAAAATTATTACGGGAAATTCTGGAAAATGATGTTTGCATTGCACTGCTTAATAGTTCTCTAAAGTATATAGATATACTTGGGAGAGTTTTGGTAAATATGCTGTTGATTTAACAATTTATAACAAATACAAATTCTTGTGAAAGAGCACTTCCACTCACGCATGTAGACCCTACTTCCAAACAAGATTTTTCATATTATCCTAGATTTACTTACTTAACAATACCAATATTAATTAAAGGAAGTATGTGCGTATGTGTGATGAGCACAAAAATGAAATACCCAGATACATTAATTTTATAAACCTGAACTATGTATGTGATAATAATCTACACCGGTCAGTTTTCTAAAAAATTTATTTTGGAGGAAATCTTAGCTATGGCGATATGAGCTGTCGCATCTATCTCTAAATGTGAAAAAATTATTCTTCAAGTAGTTTTGAGGATATTTTTACATGCTTTCATTATCATTATTTATATTATTAAAATTTTTTATTTGTTTATTCTTTGTGGCAGAAATAAAACTCCTTTCTAATAAATCATCGTAAAAAGTATTTTTTCAACCGTTTCATTTTAGTTTCGGCTACACGGTTGGTGTTCATAATTTTGCTGTACGCTTTTGATGTAATTCTATCGAAATTAAATCTGTTTTATATATATCTTTTTCAGCAATCCTAAAGTAAACATGCTGGAAAAGAGATTATTCTCTTTGCTAACAGGTATATTGTTGTTTTATACTTTTAAAAATGTGTTCTTATTATAAATAAAGGTAATGTCCATAAAGGTTCTTTATATATATTTCATACAATACTCATTTACTTGAATTGTCATCAAAATTCACAGTCGTATGTTTTGTTCTGTGTATTTTAAAACATCGACAAGGAGTTTTGAATTCAATTCGTACTTTGTAATCCAAAATTCAATTTTCAATGCTTTTCAGTTTTCAAGAAACCGCTTTCACTCAAGAAACGTTCTCTTCTGGTTCCTCTGCTAATTTTCTAGGGGAAACTATTATCAGTAAATTGTATGATCTGAGAACATCTTTCTGTTAAGAAACCGTGATTCAAGTAAATTATTATTTTAAGTTAAGGGGATTGAGTTTGGGAAGAAAAATAAAAATTAAATGTTTTTGATGGTAGTTTATAAATCATAGTGTTATAAACTTACATCTGAATTATTTGTGTATCTATGAACAGGACTGGAGCCTTGAGGTTCAAGTTCAAGGAATCAAGCCGAGTATCTGCATTAATGCATAAGTATCTTAAGTCATTTATTTGAATAGGTTAAAACGGATTCACTACCCATTAGTTATAACAAATGTTGATATTAATTGAAAGTAATATGAATGAAATGCTTGTTGGTTTTTATAGAATGTCTCTTCAATTAGGTAATCCACACACCAAGAGAGGTGGTTTGTAACAAGATATTATGTATGACACTGAATTTGGAATATTTATTTTTTATCTCAAGGAAATGAAATGATTTAAAATGAATGAATTTTTTAAAATGAACAAGAAATGCTTCCAATAAAGAATGTTTATTATTAGCATTGTTATTATTATCATATTGCTTAAGCAAATTTTTTTATTTTCATTTTTCAAATGGGGCTGTGGGTTGGTATTTTTACCATTGCAGACCTAGTACAAACCCTGGGACCTGGTACTCTTTCTAGTGTGGCACAATATAGGTGGATACTGATTGCCCCAATATAATTTTGTCGCCCAGTTTCCTCCCCAGAGGGAGGGACTTGAGCTCCAAAGATGCGAATTTGTACTAGAAATTTAATTTTTCTGGGAGCACACAAGTCAAACAGGCACAAAGGGAATCTTTTACATGCTGCATAATCGTACGACATGGATGCTGTCGACTTTTTCTGCATCATGAAAATCCATCAACTTGGGCCGGGATCGAGATCGCAAAAGTAAAAAAAAAATCATACTTATTTTAAACAGAATTCGTGCTTAAGTGAAAAATCATATTTATTTTAAAAAGGATTAAAACCGAAATTGATATGAAAAGTTTGAAAATAGCTCTCAATCTTCAAAGACTAAATCACAATAAACTGTAAACAAAAAAAAAGTTAAATAAAAAATTCCGATAAAACTGGATTTTTTTAAAAATATTTTTTTTTTATCGAAAATCAATACTAGCTCACCTACCACTAAATTTAATCTTAATTTTCTAA
>BMAV01004209.1:67094-98527 GCA_019973955.1 Trichonephila inaurata madagascariensis
ATACAATCATTAGATAAACTTCTTTCTTTCCCTACAGAAAAGAGACAGGATGCATGTATGGAGCCATCATTCTTAAGAAAAGGGAACAAATCTCAAAAACATCTAAAGTAACTTTTCTACAGCTTTTTTTAAAAGCACTATCATTAAAGTGCATCTTTTATACACCATTGGCTGCTGAATATTAAGTGCAAGCATCAATCTACTTTTAGCTAAATTGTCACTAGACTATCTGCTACATGGACCTCAATAGTTTGATAAAGACGAATTGATTTTCTCATATTTTCTAGACGCTCGATTACTAAACTTGGCTAAAAAGTGTGCTAGGATTAGATACAAGGAAGAAATAAAATGGAGATTTAATTTACAGTAGATCTTTTCCATGTTCTTCTTTTCTTCAAAACTAAAACGATGTACTATTGTATCTTTTACTTTCAAAACGGAAAATAGTTTCAATAACGCAGAAACCATTGAGATCTGGTGAAGATCTGAGTAAAGCTTAATTTTTTTTTGTTTCAGGCAAAACGGGTGTATTCTACAAGTATGTTCACCAGCACAAAAATGTATCATAACGTGGAGTTTGTTCTAAGTTGAAATTCTTGTTTTACGTAGCAAAATAAATATTTGATTATTTTTCGAATACTTAAATCCAAACTCTGAGCAGCAAATGAGAAATAGATTTACAGTTGCGATGCATAAAATTCTAATTCAGCCTGTTTATTTAGTATAAATTACAGAATGTTTGAGCTTCCTACTTTTTAGATAGCCTAGCAAACGTTTTTTTATTACAGGGTGATACTCAAATCATGGGACAAACTTTGAGGGGTGGTAGAGCTCACTAAAACAAATAATTTTTTGTTTCTAAATATATGGGTGGAAGTACCACGTTCAGGTACAAATAGAAAAAATAACGCATTGACGAATGCATACTTAAAGAGCGATTCCGTACAGAAAACGTTAAAACAGTTTTAGAAATTGCACCCACCAACATTCCAACAGTAAGATTCTCCAAACGATTGGTTGGCTGATATTAGACGACATGCTACAGTCCTTGTACTTGTGCCGGGTGTTTCGTCCTCAGATACAAGATGACTTCTTCCATATGCGTTTGTTGTACAGTCCTCAATCTTCTCTTTCCATCAGTACTGGCGATAAATGAAGCCTTTTTACATAGTTGTCGTTATAGCTGATACATTTTGTGGTTTGGCATGCGCCTACTTGGAAAACGTTCCTGGTACAGCCGTAGGACAGCTGTGCCGTAACCATTGACATTACTGTACATTAGATGTAAGTCTGCCTTTTCGCTGTTTGTAAAATCACCCATAACGACCGAATTTTCAAGCGCAAATGCCAATTTTGGATGTGCACCAGATCATTAGAACACAGCTTTGCTTCCTTCAACTATCGCCCATATTGTCAACCAATTATGCCATAAAGGTCGCCAAGCATACATGACGGTTTGTGGATGCAATTTCTAAAACTGTTTTAACATTTTCTCAACGAAATCACTCGTTAAGTATGCTGCCAATGAACGGTTCATGTTTCCGTTAATGTGTTAGTTTTCTGTTTGTGCCTCAAAGCAGCACTTCCATCCATATATTACTTTTACATAAATTGTTCATTTTAAAGAGCTCTACCAACCCTCAAAGTTTGTTCCATGATTTTAGAATCATTCTGCGTTTTTTTAAAAAAAATGTAAAATAACGAGCGTATAAGAAAGCGAAATTATAAGGAAGCAGTGAAGTGGGGGTATTATCAGGAGGAGTGATAATAATGATAAAACACTAATACCAATAAACACATTGAACGCATGTTTTAGCTTAAATAAATATCTTAATTTATTTTATTGTTCAATTTCGAAAAGTTTTCTTCAATATTTGAAGTTTTTTACATAATTAACCATGACAGAATACCAATAATATAACTTATACCATAAGCTGAATTTTATTTTTAATGAGGAATAATAACTATATATTTCCGGGCTTTCTTACGATACTTTACGTGAGCGACAACACCAAATGATCTATAGGTTTGTGATACCCAGTGATCTACGATTCAGAGAGCGAAAAGTCATCTAACAGATTGAATGAAATAAATATTCACCTGAAGGATGGAAGGCCATTGATTCTCAACAGTTCAGTTCGTCCTCTGAGAAAGGCGATAACAACGTACGTAAATATCGATGAATTACGGCCTAAATGTACTCAATAGCCGAATAATTAAAGGGCCAGGTAAACACGAGGAGGAGGAATTGCAAAGTTTTTTTACTAATTCTAGATGATACTACAAACTTTACAACATGATGAAAACATCCCTTCAAACTAAATTTAAGACTACATAATACTCTATAAATTTCAAAATATCGAATTTTTATTTTTGCATTTTCTTGTGACTCATGTCATTGGGAAACTTGACACGAAATTTCAGATGTGATAACAAATTAGTTTTTAAGATATTTGAAATTTTCTGAGCTTAGGTTTTGTTTTCAGTTTCATTTTAAAGCATTTTTCCACTCTTAAATTGAATTAATTAAAAATATTTTTGAGCACAATCAACTCTTTCTATGTGAAATGGTAACTAGTTTCAATTTTCATTACTAAAATCATTTCTGCTTGATTATGCTTTGAGTTCTCATGGTTGCTTATTAAGATTAATTTCAAGGCCAAATTTTGTTTTAAAAATAGTTTATATCACTTAAAAGCTTTATCATTAATTTTTTCCTGTTGAGAAAATGTTATGGTCAAAACGTTTTCAGGTTGCTTTGAGAAATAATATTTTGAAGAGATGGAATACTATTGAAAATGTTGCATCTAAGAATCAGCCATTCTGAAGACTTCCGAATACAAGTATTTTGAATTTAAGTATTGCAGATAAAACTGAATATTTCCAGGATCTATTTAACTACATTATCGTAAAAAAAATGTAGTACTATATTTTAGTATTATGAAGTTGCGCAACAAAACCTCAAACTTGCTAAACTGTACCAATTTAAAACTAAAAAAAAAATTTAGCTTTATATACAAAAACCAGTGATTTTTAGTTTAAGTTAGCATCCTTATTATTTTGTACATAAATGCTTCAAAACTTTTGTGAAAATATTGTGTTAAGATTAGGATGAATAACCTGTCGTAACAAATGCTATCAATATTATGGAAGGATATATTTTGAATTAAAAAAAACATTTTTTCAGTCATATTTAATTGAAGTAGTGTTTTAAAGAAGGACTTAAGTTGAAAAAAAAACATTGTAAAAAATTAGAGCTTTACAGGCATTATTAGATTTTCCATTATGCTTTTACAACATTTAAATGTGTTTTTCTCAGACTTTTAATTTTGAAGGTATAAGCGTTTTTTAATCCCTAAGGCTTTTTTCTGTTTAAAATAGAGTCTTCAAATTTTTTGTATATGCTCCCAAACGTATGTTCTTATGGATTGAAGTCTAAGATCTCTAGTTATTTTTTAAAAAATGATAAAGTTAATATGTTATAAATTTTTGTGCTTTTTTTTCAGTTTTAGCTAACTTTTAAGTTTTAGCTAACTTATGCTAACCTTTGTTTGCAATAATCTAAGAAACATAAATCACTTAAAAAGACAAAAAAAAAACTTTAAAAACTGAGCATTTTATAAGAGTTTAAAAAATTTCAAAAATTCTTAATTTTATTCAATAGTAAAATAATGGCTAGTCAGACTGACTTTTAACTTTCAGAACCAACTAAATAATGTAATCTGAACATAAAACAAACTACTTTTGTTGTTACTGTCTTCAAAAGATTTTTTCTTAAATGGTACTATGAAGGTATTTAAGACAATAAAAATGATAAATTCATTTTTCTTCCATCCAAGAAAACTACCATCCCTCTCAGCTTTAACTTTACATTTCAACATATGCAAAATTGTTGCAACTATGTTAAAACCATTTTTTTTTCATTCTGAAATGAGAAGCCTTAAAGCACCTTTCCTTACATAAAAGTTCTTCTATGATACTTGGCTCTATCACTTACAAATAAATTGATAGTAAAACAATGGACATTTCAAAATTGTAAAAAAGCTTATTTTTTAGAAATATATTTGAATTTAGAATTTACACACATATTTTTCAAGGAATTCTCAACAAGCATTCAGAAAAAAACGTATGTTAACACGCTAGCAGTTAACCCATATCAAATTTGGTTATACATAGCTTGACGTATTTGTAAATCAAATCAATTGTACATCAATTATTGTAGAAGCAGCCTTTTCAAATAATTTAATAAATTTTGAAATTTTTTCTTAAAAAATTAACTTATATGTATTTTGAAGTATTTCGAGAACAAAATCTCTTTTACGTAATCGAAATACATTGATTACAAGCACAAAAAAACTGCAACAAACATCAAATCAAACATTTTTGTATAAATCGTTCCACGTATCCTTAAACTGTTATGAAATGAAGGTATCAGTGCCTGAGAATTTTGAACCTCACAGCCACGCCAACATAACTTTAAGCTTTGATAGATTTATAGTGTATAACCCTATTTGCAAAACGAATCTTAAATGGAATCTGGATAATATTTTAATAGCTCATCTCTGTATATGAACTCATAACAATGAATACAGTTATTAGGATCTCTAATTGTTTCTTATATTTAAATTTACTTTTTTTTAACGATTTATAAATATCATGATCTCTCACAAATGTTTTAAGGACCCTTAAAATAAGAAAAGCCTGAAGTAAACTTTTTAAATACATGTGCCAAATGTACCACACAGCTGCGCTGTGCAATTCCTAATTTATAAAGGTCTTTTATCATATTTTGTTGATTATCACATGATAGATGTTACAGGAGTATTTTTAATTACCTCTACAATATTCTAATCGCTAAACTGAGGCATAAAATTTCAATACATCAAAAGGAAAGAAGAGATAGGTAATGGATATCGGACGATAAATTTGAGGATTAATGTTTAAATGTTTTTTGATCAAAATGCTGTAAATAAAACAGCAACACATTTATTAAGTATTTATCATAAGAAATTAAGAACAAGAAACAGATACGGGAAAAAAGTTTGCTTTTTAAAAATGGAAAATTAGAAACACGTTAAGAATGAATAATAAGCAATGAAAGAAAAAGTGAAAGAAAAAAATTAAGAAGTACGTATTAAGGATTACCTATCATCTATTAATGTCAAACCACCAAGAGAAATACTTTTTTTTTTGCAAAAATGTAAATTATGACAGTTATGTCATTTTTCAACATCAGGGTTATGTAAAGAAGTTATATAAAAAATAAAAATTTAGGGCCTTAAGTGATAAAACTGAAAAGTTTAAGAATTTTTTTTGTTCAAACAGAAGTAATTACGTTAGAAAACATTTTGGAGTATGACATGTTTCGAGTGGAAGTAATAATGGCAAACTTATTTCAAAGTTCTTCATGTTACCATAATGATATATGTATTTTACAAGAATATATTCAAATTTATATGTCTCACATAAACTATTTTGGAAATTATTACGTATGTACGAGTTTCGAAAATATTTTACACATTTCATTGAAGATATTGGCTTGTATTTAAGTCAATATTATTCAAAGTATCCCTGCCTCTTTAGTGATTAGCCTGCAACATTGAAGTTTTTTTCAAAAATGTAACAGAAGGTTTCGGTGATTTTTTTTGTAATTTGGTGTGCTGATTTCGAGAATGACAACCACTTTTTCCCATCACTTCAGGATTTTTTGTAAACTCGATATCGATATTTTTGCTAAAATCCCATTTAAAAAGGAATTCTCTCGAACAGCTTAGCATGTATTATCTAGGAACAGTAGTTTTTATTTAGTTAAATCTATGTAAATATCGATTCCTGGTGAAGCAAATTGATTTTTCAGCAAATTGATGAAAACCACAGTTGTTAGAGATCTCACTGATCTCACGAGTTGCCTCTGATTGAAACAAAAACAAGAAGTTCTTTTAAGGTTTAAACTTTTTACTTCCAATTAAGGTGCAGTTTTTAGAAAAAAATCACCAACATGCTATTTTAAATTGTTTTTATTAAAGTAATTTACTTTAAAAAATGATTACTCAAGAGAAACAAATATTACACCTGATTACATGAAAGTTTGAAACAAATTTCAAACTCCACTAAAAGCAAAACAAAACAAATTTTCTATTTAAATATGTACTTTTTTTTATTTGAAACTTCTTTTTGACGAACTTCTTTTATGTTCAGTCTCAGGTGTATCTCGTGTTAACATCCAACAGAGCGAGCAAGTTTTTTTCCTACTTCCTTGATATTTGTGCTCCATATCTTTGATGTCTTGGTAAAATCTTTCACCCTGTTCTTCGCAGACTTATCCTTAAATATTCTAGAGGAAAGTTCAGATATGAGTGGAGGGAATGTATTTTGACTCAACCAACCTAAATTTCTTTTTCCAAGCTTATATCATGGTAGTCTCAAATTCTGTATCTTTCATAAGCTTGAAGACATTTGGACCAACAAAGACTTCTCTTTCTTGTTTTCAGATAAATATGGAAACATGGCATAGATATTTATAACAATCGCCACTTTTTGGAATAGCCTTGTCAAACTGCTTCATTACACCAAATTTTATACACAGAAGTGGGTCATTGTTTGGCTCAACTAAGCTGATCGGAATCACAATCTCGGCGACTGGCTTCAGATTTTGTCTTTTCAGCCATTCTGTTTAAACCATTTATTATCACGGCTGCGTCATTCCTAAATGAAACATGGGAGCATTGTATATCCACCTTGTGTTGACCAAGAATCATGGAGATAACTTTCAAAGTACCGTAAATGGTCGAACCGTGGTCGAAATATTTTATTTTATTGAAGACTAGAATCAGGTTTTCATAGTGTCTGATACATATCCATACTGGATTCCGTGATGGAAACTGAAAGCTTTAAAGCTACTAAACGATGCATTTATAAACATACTCTATGCGTATTTATCGTAAGTGGTATTAAATTTGCTCATCAATTCGGGAACATCTGAGAAATAGATCAACGTACTTAACAAATTCTTTTTCTCGATTCCTGTACCAATAGAAATAGGTCCTTTTCGCTAATAAAGTTTTCTTTCAATCTGGAGCCCAACAATTCAGCTATCTTTTCGAAAGGCACAGATCTCTAGTCAGATCCTTAAGTACAACCTGAGAGTAGGGCTGATGTGAACTGACTACAAAGAGTTTATATTCGGTATCGGAGCCTTGAATTTGTGTTGAAACTATTGGTAGAAAGAAATTGTGATGGAAAGGTGTCAAGAAGTGGTATTCTGTATGTTTCACTAGGTTAGAGTCAAGATCAGCCACCGAGGGATGAAATTCAGTACTGAAAATTATTTTCTGAAAAATACTCGTAAAAATCCTAGTAAAATTGAATTTTTCAAGTTAACGTGACGTGATAGAAATTTGTCATTATTATTATTTTTGAAACCCTCTTCAAAAAACACATAAAGTTCAGCCCTTGTATCTTTTCAATCACAGGCCTGTGTTATTAATAACTTAAAATATTACTCACTGATAAAGCTAAATAATTATAAAATAAATCTAATTTAAAGCAAAATAATAAGCAAGGAAGTAGGAAAAATTAGTAAAGGATAAAATAACACAGCCACAGTAATACATTAGAAAATCAGCAAGTAGTTAGGCTTAAAACCAAGATTGCAGGGTTTAACAACATTTTAAGGTTCCGACCCAATCCGTTTCTTGCCTATATAATTCAGTTGAAATAAAACTGAGAGAGAAGATAAAATATGAAATGATGTTATACATTTTAGAGCTCAAATTAATTTTCAAAAATATAAATCACCCTAATCCAAGAGTATGAAAAAGTAATTTACTTATTTCACTATAAAGGAAATTAAATAACTGTATTTCCGGAAATAATTGTTCATAAACAAAAACTTTAATGAAATGAAACAATATTTTATATGTAAAAAATATAAAAACAATAAATTTAATTTAAATGTTTAATTTTTTCCAAAAATGAAAATTAAAACTTTAAATAACTGCAACAAATTAGTATATTATTCAGAGATTATGATTTAGTTAAGTAAATACTAAATATAAAGACGCAAATTAATTCAAATTAATATCAGATCTATTATGAATGCACGATTTAAGAAATTTAATAGGGTGAACATATTCTAAATCATGTTTTGTAATTTTTAAATTTATTATTAATATACACAAAGCCTTTATGCTACAAATAGTCAAAAATCCTACTTTATATAAACTAATAAATGAATATTACTATTCTA
This sequence comes from Trichonephila inaurata madagascariensis, assembly GCA_019973955.1. NCBI lineage: Eukaryota > Metazoa > Arthropoda > Arachnida > Araneae > Nephilidae > Trichonephila > Trichonephila inaurata. The sequence continues at coordinate 75,343 of BMAV01004209.1, forward strand.
GAACGGACTTTCTAAACGTAAGAATTAAAAGCACCCTCTTTTCATCAAAATATCACTTCCTAATCAATGATTCATAGCGTGTAAAATTCTATCCAGGTATTCCGTTGCAAGGTTTAAGTAATCTAAAGTATAAAAGTATTATTGCCAAAAATTATGAGATCATCAATATATCTAAGAGATAAAAATCAATATCATTAATAAATTGCTTTTCATAAAAACGAAAATATATTTATTAGCTAAACTGTTATTTAAGGGTTCACCTTGTGGTAAGCCTTTAATCTATTTATCTATATTATCACCAAAATTATAATATAATTTTCTTTAAGAACTAAATTAATGAGAGTTTAAAAATTTTGAAACTTTATACCTGTATTTAGAGCATAAATATAGTTTTATAAAGAAATTATTATTATACAATCAATAATTATTGAGTTAAATAGATGTTCGTAATCATAAATATCTATAGGGGAGTTTTTTTTTTAAAATCATTACAAAGATCTTAACTGTTTTTAATAGTAAGGCAATATGTTAGAAATTCAGCCTTTCCTACATAGTTTTTAAAAATTTTAAATTAATTTTAAGGAGATTCAAATCTTAAATTATTGTTTAAATGTGTTCACAAGTATATTTCTAAATAAAGTTTTTCAAACATGATAAGCGCAATAAATGAAAATATACGACTAAACTACATTGTTATTTATTTCATTAAAACATTTTCTTTTTCTCCAACAGCTCAACAGCCACTTGCAAACCTTGAATGCCTGAACACCGCACTCCTTCCAGCGTTCTCCTCCTCAATTTTTAATTTTCAAAGTAATTAGGTCTTTCTCAATGTCATCCAACCATCAATTTTTGGTCATCCTTTAGCTAGGGTTCCCTCAGGCTTTTTAAATGTCAAGATCTTAATGGGTTATCTTCCGAGCTTCTCCAAATTATGGCTCATCTATTACTACGAATGATCTGTGTTGTTTACTATTGCTGATAAAGACAGTACTGCAAAGTTATATCTGGTTCTTTACCGTTTTCCTTCCTGTACTGGCCCAAAGATAACTCCTAGAATTTTTCTTTTAAATGTGTCCAGTGAGCGCTTTATATCTTTGTTTAAAGTAATATGTATTAAGAAATACAATTTTAATATTAAATTTTTTATTTTACTTTGCTAAGCTTTTTAATCTGGTTTAAACCTGTTCATTTACAACAGATTTTAATATAGAACTTTAATTCTAGTTCAATAAAGCGAAGTTATAAATTATAAGTAGTAAGCGAAATGAAATGCTATACCATTTAACTAAAATGTGATCTTATCAATATTTTGAATGGAACTTTTCGGACAACTTTAAAATTCTTTGTAATATTTTTTGAGCATACCACCTTAAATACTGTTTTCTTCCTTACGTCGTTTCGCTTTAGATCCAATTGTAATTAGTATTACTGATCCAATTGTAATTATTATTACTGATCCAATTGTGATTAGTATTAAACAGTTCTTAAGTTATATTATATCTACAAACTGCACACATTTTCATTCTCAATAAATCCTTCACGAAATATCTAGCTCAAACATCACTACGATACGTTTTGCATTTTGCACATTTCAGCATAACCTTCGTCTTAATTTCATAAAGCCCATCTAAACTCCATTACCTGAACTCTCCTTAAACAGAGCCAGGGAAGCCATCTCTTTAATTGTAAGTCCCACGAAGCTTTCCCCTTGACCACATCCAGATTTCGGAGCATTTGACTGATGATCTCCAATGGAAAGTCAAACCTCGGAATTCTAAACTCTCCAGACGTAATTATGCAAATGCTGCAGGGTTTGCTGCTCTTCCCAATGATAAGTGACCGTGATCACCAGGGAAACACAAACATTCAATTGATGTGTTCGTAGGTGCGGAAAGCTGATGCCATTAGCTGACGAGCAAATCAGTGAGAATGATGCTCGAAGATCCTTCAAATGCTCCAGTAGGATTCTGTATGTGGAAAGTCTCGATTTCAACCTTTTGTATATCATTCAAGTTTGATCAATTCTTTGAAGAATTATTCACTGAATTGAGGTCAGAGAATGGGTTTTAACACTGGAAACGATCATCGTGAGGGGATTTGAATTTTAGCTAGTGAATGTATTGTGCTAAATAGCAGTAAGAGAAATAAATTAGAGCATTCACGTTTTTCTTCCCAATTTTAGGATTATTAAACATTTTTATATTTAAAGCATCTTTAGGAACCGTGGTTTTGGAAAAGCGTTTAATTGAATATATTTTTTGATATTTAGTGTCATTTGTGAACTGGAATATATATATATAACAAGTAATGTAAAAAAAATAGTCTCAAAATTCCTACTTATGTTAATAAAGAAAAATTTCATTTTAGTTACTTTTTATTAAATAATTACAATTAATATAAATACGTATATAAATATGACAGAATCACAATATTAAAAGGTCGAAGATCTTTTAAATTATTATTAACAATTTTTGAACCACATTAAATTTGTAAATACATTTTTTAAATAAAAGTTGAATATAACAGGTAAGAATTTTTACTTTAAAACAGAGTAAAAGGAATGCTGGTGGCTAACTAGCATAGGATTTTAATCAGGTTAAGTTAAATCTTCATCACAAATTTAACAAAAGCTGTTTTATTCAATGGTGTGCCATCTAGAGGAATAAAATTGACTGAAATATATCTCTCGAGCTGTAGTTAATTAATTAAGTTTAATTAATGAAATGATATTTGAAAAAATGTATTAACATTTAGTATCATTCACTACAAGTTTAAAAAATGTATTTGAAATTGAGGGGATGAATAAAAAGTATTTTATTAATGATTGAAAATTTGAACTAGATATTTAAATAAATATATGTAGGGAGAGTGGGAACTAATAGTAGAAATTGAAAAAAATTTTAATAATAATTTTAGAAGAGAGATCATTTAAATGAAAGATTAAGAAAAAATGTCATTTCAAAATATTCTGCTTTAATGGAAGTTGCTTCTTTAATAGTAATAATAATCTGCTTATATACAGTTAAGAGTTATTTTCAGAGCTTAAACTAGGAAGTATGAAAAATTCACATTATTTTCAGAGTTACTATCAACTGAAATAATAGCCGGTATTTTTTCTTAAAACTTTTCTTTTCTGATATATTAAAATATGAATAAATTTACTAATAAATTATATATTTCAAAAATCCTATAGTTAAGGCTCTGTATATAATCTTAACTATATATAGGCAATATATTAATATTGCCTATATATAGTATTATAGTATATTAATATTATAGAAACATTTTTATAAAAGGAGAATGTTTTGAAAATAGGTTCCTTTTTCTTCATTTTTTGGCAACAAAAATATTACATTTAAATAACATTATTTTTAAAACAATTTTATATTTATATTCTAATTCAAGGGACATTAAATGTCAATTTTTTATTCATTTGCACGCCTTTTCAAAATCACAGTTTTGAGCGTAGTCAAATACTTTAAATGGTATAATACTAATATATATTACAAACGCGAAAGTTTGTGAGGATGTTTGGTCGTCTTTCACGCAAGAACAAATGAATGGATTTTAATGAAATTTTATAATATAGCTTATAAATCAGAAAAACACATAGGCTATAATTTATAAAGATATTGTGTGAAGTTTTCAAAATATAACGGCAATTGTCAAGAAAGTAGGAAAAAATTCTGCCATTTGCAAATAAGCCCGTGGCAGCATTCATCGATCTTTTTTATCCCTTTTGTTTTGTCGAGGCTATGCCTCAGTGCGCTCTCGCTTTTAATTTATTCCATTCATCAGTGTAATCACTATTTTTTTATTTCATAATAAAACTAGATTTCGAAGGGAGAGTTGGTGGCAAAATTTTAACATAAAATAAATACAACAAAAAGTAATATTAATATATTACACTTCTCCTGATATAAATTATTTACACTATTTTTTAAGCGTTCATTACACAAAATTTGTAACAATGACAGTGGAAAGAAAAATTCTGAAATTAAAATAGAATATCAAAATGTTTTTATCAGATAGTTTTTTTTCAGTACATGTAAATATATATTTAGGCTTTCCCCCATACTGTTTTTTCATAACTTACATATATATATATTCAAAGGCAATCGTTTCAATAGCTATCTGTAAATTTTTCTTTTATTTATTACTTATAGAAAATGGATTTTAATTAATATATATATGTGTTTTTTTAAAAGGATTATTTCTATTATTTCATTACTAAATTAATTATTTGTTAATTGAAAAGTACATCGTCTATTATTTTGGATAAAAATACATTTCAGAGACATTTTTAACCTAACTATAAGTAACGATTGAATGATTCATGAAAATCTGAAATTTATTTTATTATTTTAGTTTCTTAGAAACTAACTACTTTAAAAAAAATGAAAGTTTTTTGTTTTACTCTTAGCATTAGAATCGTTTTCTTTTTATTGCTTCACATTAATAATTTTTTAACTAATGCAATATTGTTTTTTAAAAGTCATACATCGAAATTTGAAGCTATATCTTATCTGTGAGGGGGAGGGGAAGAGGGAGCAATAGTTTTATACTAAAAAAAACCCGTGTTATGCCGGGCTAGAGAGAGGGGGAAAACCTGTCTTAAATCGAAAATATATGGAACAAATTTCGAAAAAGGGAAATTTAATGGAAATAATTTTAGAAATCACTCGCATTGCATGCGTACAAACACACACACATAATTGCTGGCGTCATGAGGGAAACGTACTCTACATGAATCGTTAAATGAGAATACAGAAATAATAAATCTATGTTAAGTAGTGCTAATTTACATAAAAACTAAGAAAAACCAGAATTAAAGAAGTTAATTGCATCGATATGAAATAATTTATATTTGGAAACGAACTATTACCCCAAGAATATTTCATTTTCAACTGTTTATTAACTGCCACGATATCAATTAAAATTCTTATTGTCATATAATTGCGATACTAAAATGAATTTTATAAATTTTTCTGAGTTAAATTTAAAAAAAAATTCAAAGCAAAAGGAATGAGAGAATTTCGTACATTGCATATCTTTTAATTTGCTAATAAAAGGTTAAATCTTAAGGAAAGCAAAGAATTAGATTCATTTAATGAAATATCAAAATATTTACTTTCTCTATCTATATAAATAAAGACAAGATTTGTTAAGAATGAATGAAGAAAAATTATATTCATTATAAAACGCAACACATTGTAATAATCAAATGGGGTAAAAATGATAAAAATTTATTCGATTCACTATTAAGTATTCGTGATTTAATAGAAGATTATTGTTACTTGCAAAAAAAAGTAAGAAACTTGTTTTCAGACCAAATTTATTCAACTTATTTCTGAAAGAGAAATTCACCTTTTATTAGCTTAAAATGCTCAGATGACAATAACCAAAAATAATTGTCATCAAGGATTCTTCTTAAAAATTATCATATTTATAATCTGTAAAAATTAATTCTTAACCGTATTCCATTATGATAAAACGTGTAGTTTCTTTTATTAAAACTGATTACTAAAATGATTACAATGTTAAAGTTTTATGTATTTCTGTCAGCATGGATAACAATCTAAATTTTATTTTATTTTTGTTTATATTGTGATAAAAAATATTATCAAATTATTTTTTTAAAATTTAAATATTTGATTCCCTCCAAGATAAGTACACAGTTGGCAAGTAATTTTATCATAACCAGAACACATTCATCCGGGAAAATGATTATTAAAAATTGACTCTGATAAAAATCAGTTTTATTACAAGATAAAAAATATGTTGCTCCAAATCATTTATTATAATATAATCATATTTGCAATTATGTACACTAAAAATAATACCTACTTGCTTTTAACTTATAATAGTATATTTTATAACTTTTTAAATAATAATTACATCATTTAATTATTAATTGATTTTTTATCCTATACTTTGTATTTATTTTACTAATCATGAAATTTATGAGTTGTCAGATCAGTTTACGGCGTGACAAAGAAAATTATTTAAAAAGGAAAATAATTAGAAAAAAAATGAATTGCATGCTTCTGAAATGATATAAAAAAGTATTTTTGAATAATAAATTAAAGTTAATTTATATTTTGTATATCAAATTTTTTTTTATGTATTGAATATTTCAAGATAAGAACATAGTCATATTATCACACACACTTCTTGGGAATTTATAGAAAAGTTAAATGAAAGTTCATTATTTCCTATTCTATAAAATCAAAATGGCTAATAGATGTTATCACGGATCACGAAACCATCTTAAATATAAATACATAAGTAGCAAAAAAAAATACAGTTGCACAAGACTAGCAAGACCAATCGTATCATAAGGCAGCGAATGCTGGACAATTAACAAAGAAGACGAAGAGAAAAACTGAAGACTTTCGAGAGAAAAATCTTACGAAGAATTTTTGGTGCAAATAGAGAAAACGAAATCTGGAGAATACGATACAACCTTGAACTTCAATAAAAATACAGAGAACCCAACATAATCATAGTGATCAAAGCTTCCCAAATAAAATGGCTGGGACATATATTTCGATATAGCGATGAAAGTCCTGTCAAGAAAAAATAACTTTCCAAATTCCAGAGGGAAAAAGTAAAAGAGGAAGACCGACAACCAGGTCGATGGATAAGGTAGAAAAGTGGTTGAAGGAACTGGAAGTTAACCGGTGGAAGAACACATAGCATCAAATAGATGAAGATGGTCTAAACTGACTGAGACCCCCCTGGCCGGTAACTGGCCTCATTTCTTGGAAAGAAGTATGAAATCTAACAGAAATATATTATGAGTTGTAAATTATTTGTTTCTGTTGAGGTCACATACACACACAACAGGGAATCTCACGGGCTGGAGTAAAATAAATTTTAGTGATGAATTCCGATTCGAAATGAGCTTTGATGAACTGCAAAGACATGTCTACAGACTTCCAAGACAAATGTAGGTTTCATATATGATAGTTTGACTGCCAGATAATATAGTATCATGAGCCATTTCATTTGATAGCTGAACATTTTTGTGATTGATATGCTTCATGCCCGTGTAGTATGTTGTTACATCAACGAAATTCTATGCCCAGTAGTATTGTTCTTTCTCTTAAGGAGGCCAGGCACTTGAAGTTTCAAAAAAATATCGATTTTCATTTTTTTTTTATATTTCCTTAAAGTTCAAGTATACTTGTTTAAAATGATATATGATACGAAGAAATTGATAATTATAAGTATTTTTTATTTATTTTATTAAATGATGCTACTCATTGACGTGCATCAAATGAGCTATGCTATGAGCCCCTGTGTTTCCCCTTGCATAGGAGCGCAAATCCATATGATAGTGGAAAAATTAGAGTGTGTTGGGAGTATTCAAAAGTGTATGGGTACATGTCTTTTGGATCTCAAAGCGAAAAAGGGAAAAAAAATTAAGCGATGGAAAAAGCCTAAGTGGTCATAACTGACTCACCGACATTTTAATATTAAAAATTCAAAGATATTATAGTATGGCAATTTCTACTATCAATTCCTACTACTATTCAATTCTTACTATCAACTCATACTCTCTATTTATTTATTTATTTAATTATTTATTTATCTTGGTGGAATTTTCAATCGATAATAAAATACATTTTAAAGAGCTCAATTGAGCTGGAATTATCTACATGATTATTTTGGATGACAATACAGTAATTTAATTATAACTAATAAAAAAAAATTGATTAAAACTAATTATTTAAACAATTACAAATACAGCCCCGTTGGCATTTTTTTTGGTGACTTAGTGACCCGTTTGGTGACTTGTGTCAAAACTTGAAAAGTTTTTTTTCTCACGTATTAAAGCATTCAGTTGAACTGAAATTTTATATACACGATTGTTTTGGATGAGAATACGATACTTTAATGATAATTAATAAAAATTAATTACCATTTAATGTTGTGATTCTGTCATATGTATATACATATTTACATTAATTGTAACTACTTAATTAAAAGTAGCTAAAATAAAATTTTTCTTTGATCTAAGTAAGAATTGATATAAATTTTTTTTTACAGTACTTGTTTTCGTCTTCTGTCTTCAAACCAGAGGCCTCAACATGGACTGTGTTCTGCGATTATAAATGCCTGGTGCAAGTTTCTAAAGACAGAAGCTGAATGTAATGAAACACATACACACGTGCTATATACCATAATGAATTAAATGAAACCTATTTTTAGATATCTGGATGAACTTATGTTATTAAGAAGATGTTTACACGGAAAGCCTCAGGACCCAAATGAGTCAGCTAATAACACCATATGGTCAGTGATTCTAAGATATACATTTGTGGAATTAAAAACTCTAAAATTAGGGGTAAATATGGATATTGAATAGTTCAATATGAGTCATGTATCAAAATTAATGATCCTAAAACATTGTGATATTGAACCAAGTTATAATACGTGTAATGCTTCAAAAAACTAGATACATGTAGGATTCGTGCAGCCCAACGAAAGCATCTTGAAATCCCCCCCCCCAAAAGGCAAAATTGTTAATAATAATAATAATTATAATAATAAAAGAGTCTTTTGTACGAGCAGAGAGTAAAAAAAAAATGCTTCATATGCTTCTGGAAAACATTTAAAAAGGTAAATACTCAAAGTACAGATTTTCACTTTAAAGCCTGTTTTCTCAAAATGTAATATGAAATAATTAAATGAAATGTAAATGTATAATTTTTGCCCCAAAACTACTTATATAATCCTCAAATTTTCTGTGAGTATACTTTTAACATGTTTACATATTTTAATGAAGGGAATTAGGTATATCTATCAAATTTTTTTTAGATGTTACTTTTTTAAACTAAATTTTAGGGAAAAAAATGGACAATTTTTGAAAAATTCATAATTAATTTAATTTTATACAGAAAGACAAAAATCTTTGTTAAAGTGTTATTGATAGTACACATAACTTACTGTAAAGATTTTATCTATAAGAAGTGTGTAGTGTCTGAGAAAAAGGTACATAAACTTACGCAATCTAACATGGTCTCCTACGGACGTGCCGGACCCTCTTACATTCCTACAAAATTCTCTAATACTTCCCTGGCAGATGAGATCGCCAGATCTCTCTCTAATAAAGCACGCTTGAGATCTGATGAGTAGGCGTTTCCGCACAGTGCCGATCAAATTCGGTAACTGGTATTAGCAGAAAGACATCCGCCTACTCTACGAGTCAATATCAAGCAAATAAATGCTTGCATCAGCGTCAGTACATTATCATTATTATTATTTGCTCTTGTTGCTGTATTTCAATTCCTATTATAGTATTAATATTTTGTTTTTGATACGTCTACGAATTTTTATCCTATTCAGATATTAGTTTTTGGTTATTCACTTTTTTTTGGAAGTATTATTAAACAGAGCATATAATAATAATTACTAATAATGACTTAAACTGTTTGTTTTAGCAAAATTCTAATCATTTTTATGCATTAAATTTAATAAATATAATTATTCTACAGCTTGTACATAAATTTGACACATTCACAAATCTCGTATTCTATATCGGTTTTTATTTAAACAAATAAAAAATGCTTCTCATTTTAATATTTCGTAACAATAGCTTAATTTTTCTGATATGTGTTAAAGAACTCTTAATAGAAGAATTATATGATTATATTAAAACGGGCTCAAGCAAAATAATTGAAAAAATTTTTTAGGGAAGTACTTTTAGTGCAAAATATTATAAAACAGCGAATGGCTGCATTCTATATACTAAGCTAAGATAAATATATATAAGGAAAATGTAGTCAATATGTTTAAAAACCAAGGCTTTTAATTATGGATCTCACTTTAAGAGAATGAAATTGTTTGTTAATTTGTTGTAAGTATACAAACAAATATAATATTTTATGAAAAATATATGTGGATCCATTTGCACTTCATAATTAATTAGTTTTAAACTAATTCTCACTATTTAAAAAATGGACAGGAATCTGCTTTTTTCAAATTTAAGATACATATATGCATTATAAATTTTCTATATAAAATTTTTATTACCTGCTTCATAATATATTTTATTAAAAAATAATTGCTAAGGGACGAAAGAAAATCTTTCTTAATTACATCAAAGCAATTTTTTATAAGGTTTTTTTTAAACCCTAACTGTCCCATCAAAATCTTGCCCGCGGGAATTATTTTTACTTTTTTCGATAAAGAGCTAAAAACAAGAAACCCGTGAACTTTTTGCAGAGATTAAATCTCGAATGATTTTTCTGCCCCCCTCACTTCATTTCACTTCCAGCAGGTTCAACCCTTTAAGAACCAACGGCTTTTCATCTTTTAAAAAAAAAGAAAAAAAGAAAAACAACAACAAAATAGAATTAAAAACAAAATTCATGGATGATCGCAGGAAAAAGAGGGAGGAAGAAAAAATCAAACAAAAGACATATAAAAAAAAAGAAGAAAAAAACAGCGGTAGGTAAGGATCTCAAAGCGGATTTTCGTAGAAGGGGCTGTAAAAAGTATAGGTGAAAGTTCAAATTGGGACTTTTTTTCTCTTGCTTTCAACCCTTTTTTCAGTCCGTTCTTTCTCCTCCTTGAAAAAAGTGGATATAAAACGCGACCGATTACTATCTCGCCTCCTCCTGGGACAACCCCGCTTCAGGTGTGAGGCGGTAGACCCCTTGGGAAAGCAGGAAAAAGAAACAAAAAAAAGGAAGGAAGTGATGATGAGGATTACGCTCAGGTTTTGTGACTTTAATACAGATTCAGACACAGTACTCTTGTATTCTACTATACGCTAGTCTCTTAACCCCTGTTAAAGGACATTTCTTGATTCCTCTAAGGCAAGGACCCACAAGGGAGGAGGGAGCATTGGCTTTAACCAAAGCGAAAGTTCAGATTCGATGAGGAAAAATATTTATCCATTCAATATAGAAAAACGGTCTGTGTTGAGTTGGCCTTGAGCTGGATTTATCTGCGAAAGAAAATAAAGTTGATTACTTTTTTGAATTTCGATATTATTTCTAAAGATAAGAAATAAAGTTTGTTTTTCTGAAATTGAAAATAAGTGTGTTATATTTAGTGCATATTTTCCAGAAAGTAAAAGAATAAGATTTATTATATTTGTATTTTTTTGAAAAATTTAATAACCTATTTCTTTTGTTTGTAGACATGTGTAAAAATACTCTAAAAATTGATTGTTTGTCTACCGTATTTTAAAAAGGCGTGATTCATAAATACTACTGATATATTTTATGAGAGAATTCGTGCACTACATTCTTTTGGTTGCCATTTATATGCTTACATTTTAATAAAAGTACTTGAAAGCTATAGAATATGGAATCAGGAATTGATTTTTTTTTTTGAAATTATTAGGGTGGGTCTTTCAAGAAGAAAACAATCGTAATCAAGGATAGCTTGTTTATTGTGCTGTTTTTTAGATTAGCCCGGACTTAATTTATTATAAGCTTTTATAATGAAACAAAATGAATTTCAACAAAAGATATATTTTCAATTTTTTTTCTTCCAACAAAACACACTAAGTTTGACTTTAGATATATTATTCGATTTTTTTGCTTTAATCGTTAACATAAATATGCTTAAATTTTAAACTATATTGAAAATAAAATTAAAAACAAACAAACTTGTATTAAATATTTGTATTACTTACAGATGAATATCTCTTTTATATTAAGTTACTCAAGAACTAAAAATAACAGCAAGTTTTGTGCACTAGTATTCAAAATTAAGAGATTCTCATATTTAAACGTTTCTCGAGAAATAGTGAACGAAGGTAAAACTTATGTGTTTCCAAAACAAAAGGAGTAATTTTTAGCTTCGATTACCTGTCTTAAATTTAGTTTACCTGCATGTAGATTGTGCCTTCAGAAGAAAAGACTTTGCAAGCTATGTTCCATTTTTTTTTCAGTGTTTCACTCATTCACACACTCGGTGATTTTCGCGGTTTTATTTTACATCATTAGATGAAATTGAAAGATAAACAATTAAAATTGACAGTATCAATGAATAATAAGTTGCCAAATCACCGAGAGACTTCCATGACCTCTTAGCTTGTTAACAGAGGCTCTGTTATTGCAGTGATTTATAGGGATGGAATATTGAAGTCCCGTTCTTGATTTTTCGGGTGTGCAAGTAGCCCTAATTTTATTTTTACATATGGTGAATGAATATCTAAAATGTGAGAATCATAGCCAGTTGAATTGACTTAGACAGATTCATTTTACTCCAAAGAGTATCATAAGTAAGTTAATAAATTGGTGAACTAAAACGACTTTTTAATTTTGTTTATAGTAGAATTCGCGCTTGCTTTCGCCTACTTTTAAAGATAAATTATGGCAATGAAATATTTATTTGTAATGTTTTATTGAATGTGGTTGATTCATGTGACGTCATAGTCACACAATAAAAACTATCATGTGTTTCCAGCTAATCAGTTCACGCGCTCCGTGTTGCCAAATTTGTTCTTTTCAGAAACTTTCTCTTAAAAAGTACATATGTATACAAAATGCATTTTATTTAAAAGTATAAGCATAAAATACGACTTTTCTTTAATTTAAAAAAATCTTTTTGAAGAAATTTTTTTCTTAACATTTAAACATCTTTACCCAAATAGGAAATTTGAAATTTTATCTGAGTTTTTTACAAATAGAACAAGTACAATTAGTTTAATGTTTGTTTTGAATTCAATGGAATACACGTGTTTGTTTTTATCATGTGACTTCATGAATCAAGCACATTGAAGTATTATTTTTTTTTTAAAAAAAAGCATAGCGCTTTGATAGTAAAACTGTCTTTTGCAAAATTTTCAATTAAACATCTTGTGGTTTAAAATCGTGAAATAGGATACCTGCTCAGTAGCCGGCCACGTGATCTGATTTAATTTTAATTTATTCATTTTAAAAACTTTGCCAGAATTGTTATTGTGTCTGTTTTCTTGTAGTATATTAGATCTTTCAGCATTCCAGATCTATAAACAATTAATGTATGACTAAGGCTGTTGCAATAGTTTTCTCAAAATTTTTTTGTTTTTTTCTGAATTACGTTATTTATTGTCATGGGAAAACATTTTAGTAATTTCGCAGTTATGTCCTAATTATAATGATTAATTAAATCTGGGGATTTATGCATAATTGTTAATTAATGTCATGCTATTTAGTTATTAACTATCTTATCCGTAAGTTGTCTGTAGACTAATCTTAGATTAAATTTAAGGAATTATTATTAAGTATTTATTTTATACTGTAATGAATTGAAGCAGATAAATATACTCAAGAATGAATTTCTTTCTGGAAAGAAAAGTGGTCTAAAAGTATTCCTCGATTTTTATACACACTGAATAAAATTCAAAAAATATATTTAGATATGTTCCAAATGATTGAAAGAAAAAAAGTCATTGTTTGCACAGTTAATAAATTTTTTTTTCTATTACTCTTAAAACCAAAATATTATACATATTATAATTACAAGATATTATAATAAACTAAAAGTAGTTGAATATTTTCATGCATAATTTGTAGGATTTGTCATAAGCTTATAGAGTAAATTCATTTTATAAAATAATCATCAATTTTAGTTTTGTAGCTTTCTGTCAATTACTTTGCCTGGTGCCCCCCAGAACGTATTTTTTTAAAATAATTTGTGGAGATTTACTTACATTTTGTTCAAATTATATTAGACCCAAAATGCATCTTATTCAAATAGATGAGTCAACAGATTATAAATTTAATAATGCGAAAAAATGTAATTTAATTTCCATACATATTATAAGATTCACAATTAATACTTTTTTTTATATAAGTTTAAAATTATTATTTTTACTAGAATTTTTTTTGAGATGTTCTCATTTTGTATTAATACAAACTGATAATAACTTTGAAACTGTAAAAATATTTACATAATTTTTTTTCTAGCTATCAAAAATTAAAAAAAAATATCCCAAGTAATTTGGGCTACAACTTCATAAAAACTTCAAAAATTACGAATTTTAATTATTTAACATATGCATAAGTGTTTATTAAATAAAAAATAGGTATTGGCTAGGTTTTGCTTATGCCTTTTAAGATAGTGTAAATTTCATTACCTATTACGACTAACAGCAAACGCTTGCACAATTATACTCTTTTTCAGCTCAATTCTAAATATTTTATATAGAATTTTGATGCGAAGAAAAAGTCCCACAGAGCTTTGGATGCATTCCAAGAAGAAAACGGGGAAAGGGAAGAATATATTTTGACTTTTCCTATTTCTATTGATAGTTTGAGGAATTCCCCACTTTATTCCAATTCGACCATTAAGAGTATTATTTGTTTTTCCTGTTTTACGCACTTGAAGTTCGCAGGTACCAGCTGTGTGAGAAATGCTCCATGTGTCCCATTTCTGGTATGCTGGTACGAGATTTGACCTTCAACGGCTATTTAGAGCAAAATATGAAGACTTCGTAATAGATCATCTCTTTGCGAAAGCTCCAAATCATATCTGGATAAAATAATATAAATCAAAATTGGATAGTCGGAGCGACACAATGATGTCAAAAGTTTACTTATACAAGCAAACATAAAATAAGTATAAAAATACAAATGAATATATAAAATATTTTACTTTGAACTATAATTCTTTTTGGAATAAGTATACTTTATTGATGACAGCCGTTTTAAATTTGTATTTTGAATAAAAGATTCAAAAGTTCCAGTGTTTAGTTTTCAAGTGATAGGAGCTGAAGCTTATGAGACGAAAACATGACTTAGTAATTTATCAAATGCAAAAGAATTAAAAGTTTATATAAGAAAAAATTAATTTAAAATATAATTAATCCCTGAATATTTACTTTTATGCTTATTTCTTAAACTTATTTTTGAATTTTAATTTTTTTTATGTATTACTTAGGGAAGGTTTTGTTTCTTAAAGCATTAAATTCAATTTGTAGAAATTTCATAGGGAATTTTCGTAAATTAGTTTTCTCAATTGAAGAATTTGTCATATTTTTAATCTATATTTCACGCAAGAGAAATAAATGTATTTTTAAAGCTTATTGTTTTGATTTAAGAATAGGAGTGAGATCTACGCAATATGTCTTTCCAGAATCTTCTGTCTTATCAATTAATAAATTATCCTTCAACTATCTCATACATTATTCGTTTTATTCGATTACGGCGTTTCAAAAAATTACACCAATTTCAAATAAATAAAAATTGGGAAATTTTTTTAAAGAATTGCAAAAATTTGCACAGTTGTTTCATTGCACTCAGTATATGATATTTATTTACTACTTTAACTCAATTATTATGCTGTAATACTCATCTGCTTGTTATTTTATACCTTAAAACTTTTATGGTGTGTGTGAGAAGCTTTCCTAAATACATTTATTTTAATAACAGGGCTATATTTTTCAAATTTCAGAAACTTCTCCTCTAAAAGTTCATATTTATTGCTTGAAGAAATGTGAAGGTCTTCATGATAAATGACACAAAAAACTAAATCTCCAACTTTATCGTATAGGAAGCATTGGAGAGTTTGTGCGCAGTTTGCTTTATCCAGGGATAGGTAGACAGCGGTTATTCGCTTAGATGCATGTGCCAATTCTCTTAGATGCTTGCGGCTTTTCAGACTTATACCACTATTGAATTATTAAAAAATAGTTATGTTTGCTAATATTATTATATCTCTCTCTCTTCCTCCTTTTTATTTATATTTTATTTCATCTGTTGAAAATATATACGTTTATTTTACTTGAGAAAAATCAAGATTTATATATCAGCACAAATTAACATGTAATAAATAAGGGTCTATATGATACATGGAATAATTTACCTGAAACACATAAGACGCGATAAAAAAGAATTGCATTTGTTGTTCTCATAATACTTGACTCATTGCGAACAGACATTCTTTTGAAAGAATCACATAAAAATAAGCTAAGGAACAAGTTAACAGTAGCTTCGAATATTTTTATTGGCATAGTTATATCAAGAACGTCATATATATATGAAGTATTGAATATCAATCTTGAATAGTTTAAACATTTACACGCCTACAGTCCTCCCACGATCTACAATAATTTTCCTTTAGAAGCATGCACAGTGCACATGCTCATAAAAGGCTTCTTTTCGACTTACATCGAGAACGTTCTATAACGTTTTAATTATTTTTTTCGTATCTCTTAGTGTTTTCGGGTTAGGAATGCTAACTTTGTTGTTTACCACTAGTGGGTGTTTGAACTGATTTTCCCCAATAATTCATGACAATTTTATCATTCATAAACCATTTTTTCACTCTTATCACTATATATTTAAAGGTGGGGGGGGGGCAAATATAAAAGGTCTTGAACTACTGGATACTATTGGACGTGAATGTGACGTGTTCATTTAGTGATTGAAATATGTTCAGATTTTAGTGTTGCCTGTATCAGTGTGAGTTGAACACACAGTGCACTGGTGAGGATGATACTCACTGTGTAGCAGAGGGTGTTCGTTGTGGAAAATTGCGTTAAAACAAATTCGTGAAAAGAGTTTGTCTGGTTTTTTGCTCATGAATTTAAAGGTGTTAAAGTGTCAGGCAAGACTGCCATGCGACGATTAGTTACAAAATGTTGTCGGACAAGGTCTGTTTCAAACAAGACAAAAATATTCAGAAATGTGGGAGATCTCCGAAATGTAAGTGCAGTTATCTAACAAATCAACCTTACGCCTGTCACAACAAACCAGCATATCACATCGGCTTGCGGACGAATCTCCATCTGGACCTGAAGATATATTCCTACATAGTGTCTGTTGTTCATGCATTAAAAACAGCAGATGCCCTCTAGCGCTTCCTGTTTTGTAATTGGCTATTTATTGAGATGACAATGTAAATAGCTTGGATATACATATTTTCTTTATTTCTAATGAAGCCTGGTTTCACCTTAGTGGTTATGTCAACTCACTTAATGAGTTCATCAGCGAAGAATCTGCATAACTCTACCATACACCATTGCAGGATCAAAAGTTGGTGTTTGCATTATTAGCACATTATTAGTCCCATCTTTTTGTATCAGTCGGTAAATTCGGAGCATTATATTTTCAACATTTTGAATCCATTTGGTGCAGGAAGGGGAGAAGAAGGGGGGGGGGGGGGAAGGTTTTCAGTTACTCCCAACAGGATGGTGATACTGTCTATACATTCCGCCAAATCATGAATTATATTTACACAATTTGCTATCCTGATGGAGTTGTCAGCAGAGGTCAGTCCAGTCTCGGCCCTAGCAGTCCATTCAGGCCTTGTTTGTTAGTGTGCGATTAATTTTTGCGGGGAACTCTCAAATCTAAAATGTATCGCAATAACCCTCACAGTCTTCAAGAACTTCAGCAATAGATTGGTGAGGAGACTGCCGTAATTTCAACAGTTCATCTTCGATCTGCCTTCCGCAACTTGCTGACCAAGGTCCAAAGGTGCCGAAAGATGAAGGGCGGTCGCTTTTAACATCTGCTATAAGCAGGTTAGAGAACTATCTCCTATCCTTTGCCGTGTTTATTTGTAGCCTTGACTCTTTTATCTGTCCTACCTTGCATATAATGTCCTATGAATTTAAAAAGTAATTTTTCTTAATTTTTATCACGGTGCTTTCTTTCAAGTATCACATGGAAATTATTAAAGGAAAACAAAAGATTTAGAGGCTTATAAACCTGTTGAACTATGACAAGGAGTCAAATTGTTTTAAATTTAAATTAAACAAACTTGTTTGATACATGGTAAAAAGATCTTTGTTCTTGTTTATGAATAATGAGCTCGACTGAAAAATGAGTTTCTAAAAGTTTTACACAGAAATCATGCACTGCATTGCCACATTATTGTTTTGATTCAATCATTGCAGTTCCTGACGTACTAATATACATCTAATTTAACAAGGTTTCATAGTGAATTATATATTTGGGTTGTTCTACATGTATAGAATATCTTTATCGGCCGCCAAAGCAAGGGAGAAATATAAGGGGTGTTCAAATAAAAGGGATTCCAGGTGTGTATCTGAGATGTCTTGAGACACACACATACATGTATAGAAACAACAATATTTAATTAAAGAAATGCATGCAAAATTTGCTTAAAGAAATCACCCATGGCGCTTAGGCAGGCGTCCCATTGCTTAGGAAGGTTACAAATTTCGTTCACGAAGAACGATGTCAGTTGATGATGGAACCAGTTCAGAACTGCAGCCTTTACGTCATTGTCTAAATGAAATCTCTGAGACTTTTGGCTTGAGGTTGACCCATTAAACTTTTTTTTGCAGCGGTTCAAAGATATGATAGTCGCAAGGCGACAGATCTGGGCTGTAAACTGTGGATGTTCTAGAACTTCCCACTTTTTACTGGCTATTGCCTCGACATACACCTTGGAGACAGGCATCCTTGCATTGCCATGCAGAATGATGACATCTGACGACAGCATACCTGAACGTTTGTTTTTGAGAGCCATATGCACCTTATTCGGTGCCTTGGTGTAATGTTGGGCATGAATGGAGACTTCTGGCTCCTTAAACGCCAGTAATAGGGGTCCCTGTATGTCAAAAAATGCCGCCAACATCACCTTTCCGGCTGACATCTGAACTTTGAATTTTTTTGGGCCTATGTAAGACGATCCGTACTTGATCCAGTTCGATGATTAGTTTTGGACGCAGTTTCATCCACACCAACCATTTTTTAAATAAATGCCACATCCTTACAAATGTAGTTATCACAAATCTGCTTGCACACGCGCGAGCGTGGTACATACACCTTTACTGTAGTAATTGTTTCACGAAGGTACATTGAAAACTGTTTGCTCGTGACGCTTTGAATCACTTTCATTTGAACACGCCTAATACTTACAAAAAAATACTTAACGATCTTAATTGAAGTGCTCTTTAAGCAAAAATTTTGATTTCTGAGTAATCCTGTCGGTAATTAGTCACTCAGAAATAAACTTAAGCCCGTAAAAAATTAATGGATCATTTATAGAAATGTTGGCAAGTAATCCGATATTCCTTCTGATTAGTCCTTGATGTAAAATGTCAATATGTTGAGACTTTATTAATTTCTGTAATTTTTACCTTAATAAAGAGAGAAAAGACCATGGTATAGAAATAAAAATACATTACTTGTTACTTTATTAGGCAAGCGTAAGCCCACGCAAATTCTAAGTTATCATAGTCATTATCAATAAAGTAGAGGCTTAACGTATTTTCATTCTTAAACAAAACCATTTATAATCAAATACATATTTCTTCCCTTTTTTTATATCTATAGAAAAACTGGAAAATAGTTTCGATAACACCACGTCACTACTAATATAATCTGACTAATATTAAGTTTTGAAAAATAAAAATATAAAACTAGTCCCGAAGAAATTCTTCCAATTTGGTACCCTGCCTTTAATAGCTGGTGTAGTCTTGTAGGACTGTTGCATTAATAAAATATCACAGGCCACTATTTTTGAAGCAGGACTCATAGAGAATTTTCTACTCAATCGGTATCTACAATCCATAAGCACACGAATCGGGTGGGGGAGTGGGCAAAGAAAACTCAAAAAAATATATCATTTGAATATTTTAAGAGTAATTTTTATTAATCCTTATAGTTTTTAAGAGATTAAACAATTGACAATTATATTAATATTATCACGGTTATACGAATAGATAAAAAAAACTCGCATTTATAACACTATGTTTTAAAAATGCTATATGCTTAGCTTTCTATATGCTTAGCTTCAGTTTTAGCTTATAAAGCAGAGATATGAGTTCTAAAATTGTATACTAATGCCATGCCAATTTCCTTGTTTTGAAAAATTTATTTATAAGCATTAAGATATCCGACTACCCTAAAATCATGATTTTTTTTCAAAAATTGACAAATTACTTTTATGATTTTATTTTATAGGCCGTCTTATTAGTTTTGCAAAAATAACAGGTTTTTTTTTTATTTTCCATTCTCTAGAACCAAAACTACAAGTTTTTTAGTAAAAGCAGATGCCATAACTTTTCACAAAATGTCAAACTTTAAAATGTGTTTCACTCGAAATGTGTTTTTTTTTCGAAAAACTCGAACGGGGACAGCGATTGCTCAAAAAGTTTTTAAAATAATTTGCTGAAATTTTTTGTGTATATTCTAGATAAAAGTAAAAGGGCTTTAACTTTCACATTTATCAATCACTGTTTTATTTCAAAATTTACAGTCCTTTATGTAAATATAATCACTGTTTTGTTAAGCAATTTCATGTAGTCACTAAGATAAAGTGCTCTAGTTTTTGTAAAAATTAAAATATCTCTTATTCTGAAGGTCATTTCAAACATGAATAACAAAGTAACATATCAAAATTGAAAAAATGAGAATTTGTTCATAAAATATTTGTACAGAACGGGCATCGTTTATGCAATTTTTTGTACATTTTTACCAGTTTTTTTCTATTTTAATAATAATAATTTTTTTTTGTTTTCAATTTTAAGATTTTTTTCTTAAAATGTACTAAATAAATCTAAAAATCACAAAAAAAAATCCCCATATCTCTATTTTTTCAAAAAAAAAGTTGTCGCAAGTAGTCGGATACCTTAATAGATGGTTTATTTGAATTTAGGTGTTGTGAACTAAACATCTGAAAGGAAAAGGATAATATTTCTTTTTAATCAAATTATCAGTTTGCTATATATATTAAAAGTTTTAAATTAACTTTCTAAATTTTTTCATACAACACAAAAAGTGAAAATATTTATTCACCCTTTATATTAAGAAATAAAATAAATTGGCAAAGCAAGATTTCGAACAAGGTAAGAATTATTTTTCTTTTCTTTCTCAATATTTTCTTTCTGGATCTTGATATCCATCTGTTCCTGCTAAGACGATCCACTTTACTCGAGACATTTTTGACAAAATTAAAAATAAGAAATGGAAAAGACAAACATGACGACTAATGAACATATTTGCGTTTGAAATTCATGTAGGCTGCTTTAAATCGTTAGATTAAAGAAAACCAAACTTTCTCTGAATTAAAAAAAATGACGGGTATATATTTTTGAATAAACGTAAGACAAATATGACAAATATAGAAACTTTCACAACTGATCCCCGAGCAAGTTTATTAACAGAACAAACAGAAAAAAAATTGAATTAATTACTGCCTGGTTTATAACTAAATGTTTTTGAAAAAAATTGTCTAACAAAAAGGAAAAATTTAGTAACGAGGTTGAATCAGTGTTAAATAAGGGGGAGAACTCGCTTGGCATATTTTTTGTTGAGGCGCATAATGTATATATGTAACATTGCTTTTTATTTTTTAACTTTATTTATTCCGGAGTGCGACACGCTTTGAAAAATTCAAGAACGAGCATATATTTTTAAGGATGGAATTGAGGATAACTTTCTTTTTCTTTTAACAAAATTGGGGTTTGATTTAATTTTCAATATAAAAATATACCAGTGTAGTTTCAGAACATTAAGCTAACTCAATATAATAATTCTTAAGATATTTTTTCTCGTCAATTTATTTGCTTAAAAGATGGGCTAGCGGATTGTGGTTAGGAAGATTAGGAAAATGTTTTTTTGATACCAAAAAGATGGAAGAATATGCTGTTCATAATAATTCTCAAAGTAAACTTCGTAACTGGATTAAGATGGAAATTTTTTATATTCAAGAAATTTTTCTAGATATATTTCTTGATAAATATATATATTTGCTGGAATATCGAAACACACTTAAAAGAAATTGCCGTTTTGAAGTAATATTTTGTGTTTGAAAAGTTAAAGTTTCTCGATAATATATATATACAATTTTGGGAATTTATTTTGCTTAGGATACATTATATACGATGCAAAAGTTTGAAACTTAATTTACTTTGATGTATAAAATATGCAAAAAGGGAATTTTCTAAATATTGATATAGTGGAGAGTTTACTTATAAAAAACATTTTAAAAAATCTCAAATTTAAGAGGTGACAATTTTGTAGCTCTTAAATTTTACGAACCACTTATATTCTGAAAAAATTTCCTTCAAATTACAACTGGAAAATTTCCGTAATCCACTACAGGCAATCTTCCCATTCAAATATTCTCTCACTAACTTCAGGGCAGCCAATTTAGAGCCAGATCACTTTCCCCCTCAACCAATCACAAGACAGGCTCTCTACCATTCAAGGATGGACTTTTTCCAACTCAGAATTTGTTTCTCCAAGTGCTTCGTAACCACGCCCTCTCTCCACGTTTCAACGACCAATCAGGCTGTTTCCTATCACCAAGGACGCTACTTCATCAGGCACCGTTAACTCCTATGATATGGGTTGGAGGCTCGCTTTGCGAGCCATGTACCCAGTGACATCCAGCGACTTCCGTAATCCACTTCCATTACGATACTTAAGAGTGTTTCTAAATATTCATATTTTAAACACAAAAAAAGAAATAAATTTTTAACCATTTCCAAATTTTTAAAAATTTTTAAAATTTAATTTTAAGAATAGGAAATAATTTTATATCTGCTATCATCTAATTGTATAAATATTTAATACATAATGAAGAGCTTCATGCCAAAAATATGCAGAGAAAGCATTGGATTAAAAATGCTTGTTTGAAATATTTAAATTTATTTTAAATTACGTTTTGTTCAGACGATTTAAGTAATGCTAAATTATTTACTATGCTGAGTGATACTCAGAATATTGAGCAATAATGAATCAAAGTATTTATAAAATGCTTAAAATAAAGTATATTAATCTGTAAGGACGATACAATTTTAAATGTTTAAAAACTACTGAAATATCTATCATAAATCACCAAGTTGTTTGTGTTTGTCATTTCAGATTTATAGAGAGACACATTAATTTTAAATTGTAAACATAACATATTAAAGGAATGTAATTATTATAAATTAAAATCTATACTACAAAACAGAAAGAGAGAAAGTTTTATATTATTAATATTCTGAAATTGTATATTTTTACAGAGACCCAATTTGAAAACTATTTAAATAATTTTTCGCATATTGGGGCCCCCCCCCCCCAATTGTCTCTGCATTCCTTGGATATAAACTTTAATGTATGAATGGCATATTAATTTTAATTAAAAACATATTTTATACTCTATTGATAATAAATTGAATATTGAATAAAGAAACCATTCATTTAACAAAAACAAAGTTATTTTAAGCTATTTGCTACCAATATTTTAGATTTATACTTTCATGTTG
>BMAV01004209.1:98644-113709 GCA_019973955.1 Trichonephila inaurata madagascariensis
TCTTTTTGATTTTTTCTAAATTTTAAGAAGATAAATACATATTTGAAAATCCCAAGAATGAAATATATATATTACAAGAGAAGAAAAATGATTTAATGCAATTTGAATTAGAGTTTATTTCAACCTTAACCAATTATATTGCTTAAATCTTTAAAATACAACCATTTGGGGAAACACTTATCTATTGAAAAGAGGTAGTACGAAAGTATGTGGGATCAGTTCTTACACGATACCTTGAGTCCTTAAAAAACTAAAGCAACTTCACTGTTATACCTCCAGGAGGTTCCCTCTTAAAGTACACCTCGCATGAGACATCGGTTGCTGAATATTAATTGTAAGCATCAGTCTGCTTTTACCTAAACTGTCATGGGGCCATTTTCAAACGATGGACTGTCATGGCTTGATAAAAACGAATTGTTTTCTTGCATTTTGAGGCTTCCCAGTGTATTGTTTGTGTAGAACTACTGGATTCAAGTATCATAGAGGAGATAAAATCATGATTTAATGTTCTCGGATATTTTCTGTATTATTATCTTGGCTATTTTCTGTGTGTCCCAGTTCTACCAGGAGGAAGAGGTATAATGTTAAAGGTTTTTTTAGAGAATGAAAAGTTTTTCCAAGGCTATCATTCGAGATATGTTGAAGAGCAAGGGAAAAGCTGGAAGGAATTGTATTTTTCTTGGTTTGAAGCAAAATGGAAGGGATTCATCAATTATGTAGTACTAAATTTGATTTGCTTCATGTTGAAAAGTTCTGTCTCAGTCCTACCAGGAGGAAGAGGTATAACGTTAAAGCTTTTTTTAGAGAATGAAAAGTAGTTCCAAGGCTATCATTCGAGATGTGTTGAAGAGCAAGGGAAAATCTGGAAGGAATTGTATTTTTCTTGGTTTGAAGCAAAATGTAAGGGATTCATCAATTATGTAGTACTAAATTTGATTTGCTTTGCTTTGATTGCTAAATTTGATTGAAAAGTTATGTTGTTTGTGAAATAATGATTCTTTTATAAATATTCTATGTACATTTTAGGCATTGAAAAATGTAGTATTCTAAAATGAATATTGGCAAAATTGACCAAAAAAATATTAATTTAGCAAATAGTAATACAACTTGTTCAAGAGAAAGTATTTGATATACGTTCAAAATTAATCAATTTTTTTCGTTTGCCTTTGAATTGGGAAAGGAGGTCATTGAGTAGTTAATTATCGATTGGGAAAATTGATTTCTTTCTTTTTCGTGAGACATATATTTGCACTGCCACCCATCCTTAGCAATGTATGCCAAAATGGTCTTGGTAATAACCAAGCATAGCTCTATTTGCTTAAGGTTCAGTATTGAATTTTTTTGTCTGTTATGAACTGCCTTTTTTTTAGCGTAGTTTACTTTTCTTTCTACAAGTAGACGGGGATGTCAATATGTTATCCCTACTATTATATTATTATTTATAAATATTTCAAAGCAAACTTAGATAATATTTTGAAGAATTCCAAATACCGCTTTATGAAACCTTTATAAAGCGGTACTTGGAGGCTCAATACTTCCTCACGCATTTGATACCTGAAAATTTCAAGTACGCAAAATATGCGAAATAAAAGATACTCTTAAAGGTAGACTTGAAATAAACCATGGGATATCTGTAATTATCCAAAATAAGTAGGAAAAACTGCAACATTGTTAATTACATTGAAATTACAATTTGTGAAAAGTGTGTTATCGTTTTTCATTTAAGGGTTTTTATATATATAGCAGTTTTTATATACAGTTTTATATATACTGTTTAATATATGCAGCAGTATAAAAATAATAATTGTTACAATTAATTATAAATGGAATTATTTAATTTTTTTAAATATATATTTAACCAAAGTAAAGAATTGCTTACAAGAATTTTATTTTCAGCCAATAATTTATAAGCTAATTTATACCCGGTAGTTTTCCATTACATCTAATTAACTAAAAGATTCATTATGATGAAGAAATTCAAAATTTTACAGGCTTATAAATGAAAAATGAATAATGAAACTACTTAAATGAAAACGAGAAAATTACTTCAAATTATTATTAAGTACATCTTACCCTTCAAATAACCACTAGTAAGAGGTATTTCAAGCATTATAAAATATCTTAAACACAATTCAACCAAATCGTTACAAATTCCGAATTTAAGGAAATGATTTTTTGAATATTTTTAGTCCAGAATTTTGATGAGAGTTTATTAAGGTATCATTGATGATTTAAAAATAAGTAATGCAACCGACAGGCAATCACTTAAGCTTGCAACTATTAAGTTCTTACATTTATTGATACCCTTTAAAAGATAAAAATGTCATATTGGAACAGTGAAATCAATTATAAATTATTTTTCATCAAAAGCGATATTTATTGATTCATTAATAACTATATAACACTGAGAGAAGTATGATATATCAAGAAAATATTGAATGTTATTTCTCTTTATTTTTTCAAGCATAAACTAATTTCGTTTTTCCTCACATTTCCATACTCCAGTGTATCTCAGTGGCCGCAGTAGCCGAGCGGTATAGGTATCAGACCGTGGCTTGCCTTGTCACGAGTTCGAGTGAGTGAGTGAGTGAGTGAATATTAACGTCGCACTGTTCAGCTACACGAGGGCTTTGTCACGAGTTCGAGCCCATACCACTAAAGACCCGCCGTGTAGGGCAGCGATACACGTTAAATCTGTCGAGAGCTGAAACGTCCTCCCGTTGGTGTGGTAGTTAGGAGAGGGGGTGCCAGCTCAGGTGTCGTCCACGTCACTTGACCATGGTTCAAAATTACTCGGTCCGTCGCCAAAAGCCCTCGTGTTGCTGAACAGTGTGACGTTAATATTCAATCAATCAACCAGTATTTCTCAAACTGTGGGGCACGCCCCCCCCCTTGAGGGGCGTGATAACTCTACAAGGGGGGCGTGAGCATATTGAAAAGTCGAAAACAAAAGGTTATTTAAAAATTATTAATTTACTGAAAGTAAACAAACAAAATACTTTCTGATACAATAAAATATAGAATACACATTTACACTGATATAATACACTTATAAATGTATCAGTACTGTACATTTTGTATTTTATTATTAATTTAACAATACTAAGTTAAGAACAAGTTCGATAATTATCAGTGACCCCATGGGCTTGTGTATTAACACATATCAATAATTTGTACGGTTTATAATTCTTTAACTTTCTGTTAAAAGTTACGCAATTTGCTCCCCAATGCCATCGCTTACCAAGTAGACGGGCGTATTTTGATGTTTTTTTGTGGGGGACGGGAAGGAGAAAAGAAATAAATAAGCAAAAATCCTCTGAAATTAATAAATCCTTCGCAAACACTGTCAAGGTCCGTTTATTGCATTCTAAAGCCCTCTGAATAATTTTATGGATCGCACTGCGCAAAAAAGATCGTACTTCGGAAAGATGTATATATACGTCCATAAAATTAATACTTTGGCTGAACGAGACGTTTATATACGTCGGTGGCACATAAGAGGTTAAAGTCGTATTGTAGCTTTAGTGTCAAAGTATAGTATTATTGAATTCAATACATTGTTATTGTATGGATGCGCGATGAAAATGATGATTGAATAGTGGGCAGTGTATATTGAAAGTTTGAGAAGCACGGAAATACTCTAAAAATATTTAAGGTATTCGACTACGTTCGGAACCGTGATTTTGCAAAAGTGTATAAATGGATAATATTTATGATATTTAGTGTCACTTAGATTAGAAAATGTATATAAAATTGTTTTAAGAATAGTATTACAGTAAAAAATTATTTAAGTACAATATTTTGACAAAAAATGAACATAGAATGACCCATTTTTAAAATATTATCCTTTTGTGTGAAAAATGCTTCTATTATAATAATATATTTTGCCTGTATATAGCTCTGTACAGAGGTTCCACTAGAATTTTTGAAATGTATAACTTAGAAGTGGGTTTATCCATGTTTTACGACAGCAGAGGGGAGAAATTTTAAGAAAAAAACTCCGATAATTGTTTCAATTGATTGTAACTCTGAAAATAATGTGAATTTTTTTAAAAAAAGATAGTTTAGACTCCCTGGAGAAGTCTTTACTTCATATAAGCGCGCGCGCGAAATATTATTATTTTAGAAGCATTTTTTTATAAAAGGAGAACATTTTGAAAAAAAGATTATTCTAAGTTAATTTTTTGGCTGAATATTGTATTTAAATAATTTTTTTGTCAAAATGCCCTTAAAACAATTTTATACATGTATTCTAATCTAAGTGACACTAAATATCATGAAAATTATCCATTTATGCGCTTTTTTAAAATAATGGCTCCGAACGTAGTCGGATACCCTAAGAACTCCTTCTGTTTAAAGACATGAAACTCCCGTTCTGGATCATGTACTTGAACAACAAACATAACCTATGTACTCATTCTCGAAAAAATAACTAAACACGTGCTTCTAACAAGTCTCCTTTCATATTTCATAGAAAACATTTCCACTGAAGCGCGTAGAAAATGTCTCTCGGACCCTGATCTTGGAGTCAGTCTGTTTCATTTCGACCAGCTTGAGTGTGCAGATTCAACGCTCACTTTCTGCACCTCCATCTTTAGCAACAGAATATTTATTGCAAATATCATATTTTCACGTTCAATTGCGCTCTTTTTTTTTACTTCTTACTTTTAGACGGTCTGGGTATCTCTTCTCTCCCTACTTCTTTCCCCACTCAATACTCTATTCCCTTTTCTAAATCAGTAAGGGAAGAGGTCGAACGCTTAAGTGCGTTTCTTCCTGCGCACTGAAGGGTGTTTCAGTCTGAGGTATTACTCGATTACAGATACGGTGAAAGGAGGCAGAGTGGATAGATGAGTTCACTATTTCTTTCTCCCTCTTCCCTATTTTGTTTTTGTTATTGTGCTTTGTGGACATTTCGTATTGATTATTTTGATTTGTAGCTTATATCTGGTTTGATGTTCGCCTACTGGAAAATAATGTAGCTTGTTTGGTGAAGTGACTTAATTTATTGGAGTGGAATTATTATTAGTTGTAACACTTGTATGCATATTGTGCACATGTTATAATCATTATTTGTGTTCATATTGCACTTTTTAGGAGAATTTGAACACTAGAATAACATGTATGCTTTGTAAAGGGATAACAATGGAATTGTTTACGGATAGCACTTAAAATTAGTATTAAATGCGAATAACGTTCTAAAAATAAGTTATAATTACTAAAGAGTGAAATGTTACATAATATTACTATTTATTTTATTTTGATACGAAGAAAGCATCTATTTATCAGGTATATATTTCGCGTTAAAATAATACTGCTTTCCTCTGTTAATTTTAATATAAGTGATTAATAGATATTTTCATAAACAGGTGACTATAATTCAATAACTGGACAACAAAATGAAATTGAAACGTAATTTTTATGAAGAGAAAATAATCTATATAGTAAGAAAAATGTTTTCTATAGTTCAAGAAATTTCATTTGTTCTAACCTGGCTGAAATTTATTTGGTTCTAATTCTAGATTGGTTGCATAGGACATAAAATAATTCATTCTGAGCAATTCCAAGACATCTAGTTTTCATCAAAATTTAAAATGCTTCTATTTACTGCTGACAGTGAAAAATCTTGCAAATACTCACAAATACATGCAGCAGTTTCTGTTCTTTCTCTCCTCTAAATGATGTGGTCGCGGTAGCCTAGTTGTTGATGTAACGGACTCGTGTCTGGTGTATCAAGAGTTCGAGCCTAGTACTTCAAAAGATCTGCCGTGTAGGGGGGGGGCGATGCACGTTAAATCTGTCGATGCTCTAGCGTCCTCCTGTTGGTGTGGTTTGGGATTTAGGAGATGGGTGCCAGCTCTGGTGTCGTCTTCGTCACTTGACCATGGTTCAAATCTACCAGTTCCACCTCCAAAAAGCCTTCATGTATTCATTCACCCTGGAGTTTTTGACATAATATTAGACATTTTTTTAATCTATGTATTAAATTAACTAATGTTAAATTTTTTCCAATACAAGGATTATTAAACTGTAGAATGACTGTAAAAAAAGCATGCTGAATTTCATGAATTGTCCATCACATTAGGGGAAATACACATACTGATATTGTATTGAATACACACACAATTCTGGTTATACTAATAATTACGAACATCTTAAAACGCCGATTGAAATCCTTTCAATTTTTTTAGATTTTTAAACAATTATTTTTGCCATCAAGACAGCTTCTTATAATATTAAAATTCATAGTGAGACAAGTGGCAATATTATTCCTATAAAAGCAGTCATACCATACATCAAACTCTTTGACAA
This sequence comes from Trichonephila inaurata madagascariensis, assembly GCA_019973955.1. NCBI lineage: Eukaryota > Metazoa > Arthropoda > Arachnida > Araneae > Nephilidae > Trichonephila > Trichonephila inaurata. The sequence continues at coordinate 104,957 of BMAV01004209.1, forward strand.
ACTTAGATTTAATAAGCATAAACCCTCAGATAGTAAATGTGAGAAAAGTTGAATATATGAATCCGAATATAAATATTTCTAAATAGTCCAACAAATTGGTTAATAACCCATTTATAAAGACCCATGTGAAAACCCAAATCCCATTTCTGCCAATCACGTAGCTTATTTTGTAGAAGCAATAAATATGATATTAATTCTTAAGAATACAAATATTTGAAATGAAATTGTCTCATTTGTACTTCACATTTTAGTGTATATATATTTATATTTTTCAGAATTATTTTATATTTACTGGCACAAATCAATTAATAATCTATAAACAATACCATTAATTAATAAAGAAATTCAAGTAATGTGGATAATCTAAAAATAATTGTTGCTCTTTATGCGGTGAACTTTGATTGTTCTATTTTGGTAGTTTTGTACTTTGAAAATATGTGACTAGAATTTTGAATTTTACTTATCGCATTAATCAGTATTTGTCATTGATGTGATACATGAATCATGAAGTGATAGATAAACAAAACATTGATAACCATATAACCATAAAAAAATTCAGAGTTATGTTGAAATAAAGGTCATGGAAATTTCAATTAAACATCTACGCACATTTTTTTAAAAACATGCAAAACATTGGTTATAGTTATAAAATTATCAGTAGAGGTGATTTTCACTAAAAACAATTTCTATTTCTCCTTAAAAATCAGGTCAGTAATCAACTTAGAAATAATCCCTAAGTATAATAAATAATTACTTTTTATCTTTAACGAATCTTGTCTTTCAGAGAAAAGGGATAATAACTTTAACATATTGTAATTAATTCAGTTCTATTTTGCTATGTTTTTAGAAAAGTATTCGAGTGGTTGATAAAAATGATGAAAATAAATCTTAAAATTTAAACATAAATCAAATGCTTAATTTTTTTTTAAAAAAAAGTAATTTGAGATGCATGTTGTTACCAAACCACAGATCTTTAAATAAATAGTACAAAGTGATACTGAAACAATTTACGGTAGTTTGATTGAAATATCCTTTTATATTTTTATTTTCATCTCATTCCAACGAATTTATCACACAGACAGCTTTAAAACTTCTTCCTCTAAGCCCCTCAATCTCTTAGAAAAGATTCTCAGTTGTTGCCAAAGTAAATACCAGAAATGAAATTTTGTATATTCTTTTTTCGAACTCTACTTTTCCAAGTAGGAAAAATCTTCTTGATGATGTCATTTTTTCAATTTGAAATATTACACACTTCTGAATATCTCTTTACTTCTTTTATCTTACGTTCTTTTCTTTATTATGAAAAAAAAATCTGGATATTAAACCTTTTTTTCTGGCAATATTCTCTTTTGATTCTATGTAGTTGGTTTAATTAGAAATGCTTACACATTTTTTTTCTAAAGCTATAGTCTCTATTGTTTCTGCCCCCAAAAGTGTATTTAATTTTTTCATTTGTTTCACTTGATTACACTATATAAAGAATAGAAAATAATTAGACATTTTTGTCTCCAAAAGATTTTGCTTAAGACAAAAATAAAGGTTCAAGATTTTTAATACTAAACTATTGTTTTTTGTAGTTAATAGTTTTGTAGAATTCCTTTAAAAAATCACCCGCAGAACGATGAGAAATGGTTGCAGTAGGCAAAATTTTATCTGCGGCCTGTAGCAATATTTATCGATTTATCGTTTGTGCCTTGCTAACCATATAATACCATAAAAACAGTAACCATTCCCCTTCTTTGTGTTTTCTGTTTTTTTTTTTTTTTAAATTTTTGATGTTTATTTCTACTTCAATTTTGGCATAAAAGTTTGAATCTTTCTATTTAAGTGACTGAAAAATCATTTCACAATTATTTTATAAGAACTAGAATCAAGACAAATTATACATATACATAAAATTTAATATAATGTAATTTATCTGGTTTGTGTAATGGGGAATAGGCTTCTAACAGCTCCAATAATAATTAGAAACAAAGATATGAATCTCATATATTTTTGAAATTTTTTTATTAGTATATAATTAGATATTTCAATGCCATTTACAAATATACTACATATGAGAGTCAAATGTAATTTATCATGTATTTAACATTTCGATAAGAAAGGAACAATATAAATAGGACTTACAGAGAAAAAGGAACAATACATTTTTATATTCCATTGGCTCAAATATTCCAGGTATGATTTCTGTCACAGATAAAAATCTAATGCATCTAAATAAAAATTATTCAATAATCAGCGCTATTATGCCTTTTAGAATAACGTTTCATATAACAAGACATATTCTTTTCTGTATTGAACGAATAAGCTTCTTCCAAAGAACGGTATTAACTTTATAAGAGTTAGTGTTTTTTTGTAATCCAAATAAATGGTCAAAGCTGAAGGCGATAAATGATGAAAAATTTTCTTCTGTCAATGTGTGTAACGATGGAACAGGACGGACAAGAATATTGTTTAAAAGTCGCAAACCAGGGAGTAATATTTACCCTTTCTCTTGTACTTTCTTGCCTTTTTGTTTCTCTTTCCCCATGGTTCTTAGGGTAGATCAGGGGTTGATAATCTGTGGAACTCATGCCACATGTGGCACGGGGTAAAATTCTCAGTAGCACTCAGCACTGCTCTACAAATTTAACAATTTTTAAGTGTGGAGGGAAGTTGATATATAAATTTGTAATGGACATTTTCAGAATTATGGAAATTACCGGAATTAACGAAAAAATTTAAAAGATTTACAGTTTTTTTTTTTTTTTTTTTGTAAAATATTAAATGTTATTGCTGGGAATAATTTGAAGAGAGAAAATTGCATGTATTCTGCTTTCGGTTTTACATACGTTAGTAAGAAATCTTTCCACAAATGAAAAATACCTTGAGTCCACAAAGAAATTGTTTAACAACTCAATGCTGAAAATCGTGTCTAATTGAAAGTCACAAGTTATACCCCTGATTTTGCGATATGAAAATAGAGCGAGTTCACATTAAAATTTTTGTTTATTTCTTTGTTTAACAATAATGAAGGGAGATATTTATATTTTATGTTCTTTATTTCTTATTTTAGTAAAAATGTTTAGAAATGCTAATATATGTACAGTTGTAATTTTTAAAAATTTTTGTTAAAGAAGTAGTTATATTTAATTTTGCTTATTTTTATGTCACGAAATATCTTTTAATGATGGAGAATTAATGTATAATAAAACTGTAAACCTATATTAGTGACCTCTTTTCTCTAACTCTGTATGCATTATCGCGGGAATCGAATTGTTTCAAAAATGTCCTACTGTATGACACGTTGAATCATATTGGCAGATTGGTTTGGCACGCCACTGCTAAAAGTTTGCCAAACCCTTTGGCTAGATTGCACTATGAGAAGGCGATGTATTGATTAGTTGCTTTTCATATTAGTTTTTTTCAAAGAAGGTAGGGAGAAAAAGAGTAGAAAAAGATAAGAATCCCCACAACAATACAAAATTCATTTTAAGATTTTTCATTTACTACTTCTTATAGTGACACCCTTGTTGCAAAAGAATCTGTTTCGGGGTTCGTACTTAGATAATTTCCTCATCTCATTTGTTCTCTTTCTCCCTTTACCATCTTCTTTCTCTTAAGAACATCTCCGATATTTTAAAATTCTTTTTTTTTCTTTTTAAAATTTAAATGCAATTGTTCTTAACGGATTCAATTGATAGGAAATGAGATGAGAAGGGCATATTTAAAAACAATCTTTAGAGCGATGTAATTTCTGCAAAGTGTTAGCGAGTCTTATGTTTATAGTTCTGTGTAGAAGAAATTAAAAATGATAGTCGTGGGCGAGAATTTAAAGGGACAGATAAAAATGAATAATGAAATATTTCCTTAAATTATCTAACGAGATATCATTTTATCGCATCACTATTTTTTATTAAAAAAGAATGAAGGGAGAAATATAAGATTCCTTGATATTTAAGCAAATTAATAATTCAAATATAATGTTACGGTAAAAAAAATAGCTTCATGTGGATGTTCCGTTTTTTAAATAACGAATCATTTAATATTTACTTTTACGGAAAAAAATGAGTCCCAACATTTTTTACGAGATTTTTTTCTCGTACTTTACTTATAATTCGTGAAGAATTAATTTTGATTATTTTATCCATATGTGACAGTTAAAGCAATCAATGAATGGATTAATTTTTTTTGTATCAAAATTTAAAACTCAACTCTTAGAATGTTTTTTTTGTCTTCATTCTGTACGAATAAAATTTTCCATTTTGATTCACATGAATAAAATTATTAATTACTATGCAGTACAATCTACCGAGTACAATCTACCTCTGTTTTGACTTCTTTTTCGTATTTAAACACCTTTAATAACAACTATATCAATATTAAATTCAGTATGTCAACTTCCCTCAAAAAGGGATATTATTTTTAAACTAGAAGTATAATTCATTATTCTAGTATTAAGCGTAATACAACGTAATATAACTGCTTATATTTTGTTTAGTTCTCATAATTGAAATATGATTGAATATTTTGCGGCCTATTAAATAGGGTAGTTTAAAATAGATAAAAAAATGAAAAAAAAAAATCATTTATTAGGTAAGTTAGTCTTTGATATGAGACCGATTGCTTATTTTTCAAGAAAGTTTATATATTCAAAACATACACTCAATGCCAAAAAGTTATGATATACTTCTTAATGTGTGTTGGATCTATATAGAAAATACTCATTTAAATACTTTAGTGCGTGGAAATTAAACTTTGAATAAAAATCTTTTACTATTAGAAGTGAAAGAAATGTTTAAAATTATATATATATAATTGTGGGAAATACTTTAAAGTTAGATATTCAAGTGAATCTAAAGATTTATTTTGGCAATCCGGTTTTGCTTTTAAAAGGGGTCTCAGGAGTGTTAAATTTCTCTAGAGGTCTGAAAATATAAACAATTTTCAAACAGGTATAATTCATTTAAATTTAAATTAAATAATTCGAATATTTTACACATTATTTATAAAGAAATGGGGCTTCAGAAAAGTATGAAATGTTTAAAATGCAATCATAATTTTAAGAATTATAAGCATATGAAAATAAGAAACTTTTCTATAAGAAATATTTATTAAGTTTTACGTCGCGCGTGCTATTTCCTCAAATAGTAGCTTTAATTACTAGCTATAAGTAGATTTATAAAGTTAAATGTATTCTTTTTACACTGTAGCTATTTTTATATAAATAGAATAATAACTTCATATTTTAATAAATAAAAAAAATACATTTTTGAAAAAATATTTAAAAAATCGCAATATTTTACAAATATTTTGAAATACAAAAGATATATAATACTAAAATTAGGTAGGGTTTAAAGAGTATGATACATTTTATAATTCTTTAACGTTTTATACATCAGAGGCAACTATTTTAGAAAATAGCGTGCTCAACGCAAAAAAGGTAAATATTTGTTATAGAATTTTCATATGCTTATGATTTTTAAGATTATTATTATATTTTAAGCATTTTTTACTTTTCTGAAGCCCCATTCCTTTATAAATAATGTGTAAAAGATTCGAATCATTTAATTTAAATTTAAAAGAATTATACCTGTTTGAAAATTGTTTATATATTTTCAGACCTCTAGAGAAATTTAACACCTCTGAGACGCCTTGTCCATAAAATGTATAAACAAAAATAATATATTACTCTCTTTTCTTATATAATATTTTCTTTTTCGTTAAAATACTTTCGGTAATTCGAAAACCTTTGTAAGCTGTAATATCGATAGTTACAAGAAGAAAAGATACCTTGTAACAGAAAAAAAAAGATGTTTTACTGTTAAGTTTAACTCAGACTTGAATTTATTTTAAACTTACCCATTCAAAAAACAAGACCCTCATTCAAATACAACCATTAAGAATTTTTTTCTTATATTTAAAAAAAAAAAGGAAAGAAAAGGAGTATGTTGGTATGGAATCAACCTTCACATGAGAGAAGAAAGAGTCCTTGAAAACTAAAGCGACTTCACTGGTACTCTTCAGGAACCCTCCCCCCTAAAGTGCATCTTTTATAAGGCATCGGCTGCTGAATATTAATTGCAAGCATCAGTCTGCTTTTACCTAAATTGTCACGGGAGCACCTCTAAGCTATGGACTGTCACGACTTGATAGAGACGAATGGTTTTCTTACGTTTTCCAGGCTGTCTGTTGTTTAGTTTCCGCTAACGATTTAGCCAGGCCTACTATGTCCAGGTATCAGAAAAGAAATAAAATTGTGATTTAATGTTCCCTTGTTCCTTTCTTTTACCCACCGATGGGATAAGGAGGCATTCGTAAAGCATTTTCTGTTAAAATGGAAAGTGGTTTCAAAAGAGCTGCGATCATAGAAGAGTAAATATAACAATGAGAGACTGTATTTTTCTATGTTTTATATACACTGGAATTTATTAATTTTAACACCAATAAATACACTTAAATAGCTATTTGTATTTTTTGTATTGTCTTAGACTGCGCTTCCTCAGTTATACAAAATGTTTTGTATTGTTTTTTAAGGCCATTTAAGGGCTGCTGTAGCCTAGAGATCATGATCATGTACTTTTGGCCAGTGTTGTAGAGTCACGGTTTTGAGCTCTGATGACACTAAAAACCTGATACACGTTTAATCTATAGTGGCTCAATATACTAACGTTGGCATGGTGTGAAAGTTAAAAGAGTGATGTGTACCTGACTCATGTCTCATTCTTTTCCCTTGATTGTGGCTCAAAATTACGTGGTCCCTCGCCAATACTCACACTCTGTCTACCTACAAAGCCTTAGAGGGCCGCGGTAGTCGAGTGGTATAGGTATCGGACCGTGGCTTGCCTTGTCACGAGTTCGAGACCAGTACCACTAAAGACCCGCCGTGTAGGGCAGCGATGCACTTTAAATCTGTCGAGAGCTGAAACGTCCTCCCGTTGGTGTGGTAGTTAGGAGAGGGGGTGCCAGCTCAGGTGTCGTCCACGTCACTTGACCATGGTTCAAAATTACGTGGTCCGTCGCCAAAAGCTCTCGTGTAGCTGAACAATTCGACGTTAATATTCAATCAATCAATCAATCAATCAATCAATCAACAAAGCCTTAGATGAGTATTGTCGTCCCTTTACACAAAATCAGGGATCCAGCGTTGTGTTGGACATCATAAGTAACTATGTAACCATTTTATTCTTCAAGGGATTCTCTATTATCCACAAAAAGAAAAAGAAAAAGAATGAAAGCAAATAAGTTACATTACTTTTAAAATCTTCATTCTTTTAGTGACCATCTTATTCTTTCTCAAGAATTATTTTTAAGCCCTTTCTACTTCTGCAAAAATAAGTTATATCTTTTTCAAACTCTTTAAAGTCTTTTAGTAGCTATCTTATTTTATCTCCAGAATTATTTCTAAGCTCTTTTTACCTCCTCAAAAGCTTACACAGGATGAATATTGTATTTGTTATTTCTCTATAGTGTACAGACTGAATACCATCGATGCCACTCCGTTATCGACTTTGCTATCCCAAGCGGATTAAACCCCCCCAATGAGGGTTTTAAGTTATGAAATAGACTTTTCAGGAAGACTACTGCCACAGCATTTAAGGGTCACATTGTACCGGGAACTATTCGGGTTCTTCTACTAATCCTCTTGGGGAAAATAGTCTTTAACTGTGATTTTAGTTTAAAAATCGCTTTCCGTAGAGATGACTTGATTTTATTCAAATGTAACTACTATTTAAGTGCCTGCCGTTGTGTATGAGAGTTAATAGTCAAGCGTGAAATCTAAGTTTTGGAATACATGAACAGCGACTGAGTGGTCGCGCGTCTTGAGATTAGAAGTCGACGTAGAGTCCGCCAGGAAGTGGTGAAGTAATCAACCTTCGAGTATCGGTTTTGAGAAGATTCATAACAAGGCGTTTCAATCCACATGAGTACTTTCGATAATCTAATAATACGATTATGGGTTAGGGATTCATATTGTTTCCAGAGTTAGGTTATAAAAGTGTATTTCATAAAGTTCTAAAGATATAATAAAGGTAGTTATTCTTATGATCTCTCTCTCTCTCTGTCTCTCTCTCATGTATGCTTCTTTCTCAAACCTTCTATTCCCATAACCTTCGGGCCGTGACAGCATTAGATGCCTGCCTGCAGATTAGTATTATTTAAAATACGAAGAAATATCTGAAGAAGATTTTAAAAACAGAATACAAGGCACATATACAGTTCTAGTTTGTAGTTGAACTGACGTGTTAATTACTATAAAAATTTTGTAGTAAAGAGACAACAAGAAATTGAATTATAGACAGTTAACAAGTGGTGAAAAAAAGATTCCATACTGAGCAAAATATTGAATAAATATATAACAGAAGATGCAAGAATGGAACAATCAATAAGTGAAATCATTTGAAGCACTTTGACAAAAATCTGATGAGGCATTAGATATATCAACGAACCCAGTGCATCTCAAAGTTTCAATATTCGCGACCCAATATTTAATAATAATTTGTATCGTGCCCCTCATACAATAACAATGTATTGAATTAAATAATACTATACTTTGATGCTGAAACTACTATGCGACTTTCACCTATTAAGTGCCACCGGCGTATATAAACGTTTCGCTCAGCCAAAGCACTAATTTTCTCAGACGTATATATATGTCTTTCCGAAGTACGATCTTTTCTGTGCACTGTTATCGATAAAATTATTCCAAAGGGTTTGAAATGGGATAAAAAGATCTTGACAATGTTGGCGAAGGATTTACTTATTTTACACAG
>BMAV01004209.1:145733-168284 GCA_019973955.1 Trichonephila inaurata madagascariensis
TCATTGCTTCTTACTTCAATTTATTGGTAATTACAACAAAAGTTTCAATTTCTGCCATTTATTTTATGAATTTGATATATTTTCTATTAAAATATGTTGTTTAAAATATTAAATTTTCCAGAGCAAGCTGTATTAGTGATTATTTATAGTAGCAACGAATTATTTTAGAATCTATGCATTGAAATCACGTTACAAAGAATATTTTTGTAATATTGGGTCTACGCAGAGTTACAATTTCTATTATTCATCGGGGTGATTTTTAAGCATTTATGTGCATAAAAGAGCGCATTATGTACAACAACACAAGTTGGGTCCTCTCATCGGTGATGCGGTGAAAATAGTAATTTTCAGTTCGTTAGTCAACTGAGTCCATGTATTTATCTCATGCCAGGCTGTAAAAATTATTTTTCGTCCTACATTCAATTTTTCTTAATAGCCTAAGAAATTCTAATTTTTAAATTATTTTGAATAAATATGACTTATTTCTTTTAAATAACGTGACTTTCCTAATTTGTACTTTTTAGTGAAATTTTTAGATCGACAAAAACTGAAATTATATATCGAACTCATTCAAATTAATTAAATAAATAAATTGTGTGTGTGTGTGTGTGTTATTTATATCTGTTTATGTGAAATATACAATGTAAAAGAATGACTTGCCTTACAATAACACATATGTGGCTCAAAAATGTTTTCCATAAATTATAACTAAAGAACTAACAGTTTTAAATAAAACAATATATTTTTCAATAGCTGATTACAGTAGGTATATATATATATATATATTTACCTAGAAAGAAAATTTTATTTATCTACAAGATCCTAATCCATTCTGTCCTGACTTTGCATCTAAAACCTGGAATAGGATCATGAAAGGAGAGATTTTGGGTGCTTTTGAACATTAAGTCCTGAAAAGATTTGTCAGAGGAATTCAGGAAAATCGTATTGGGTGTAGAAGACGCAACACTGAATTATACCGAATGTTCAAAGTAGTTCATTGCATTCAAATAAGCCGCTTCAGTTTGACTGGGAATTTCATCCATGTGAACGACAGTAACATTCTAAAAGAAATTTTTTTCATCAAGACCATGTAATAATAGAAGAAGACATAGTTCGAGAGGCATCAGAGGAAGGTTGTTTGGTCCTTAAAACTAAGAATTTGAGGAGATCGGCTGAAGTACACGGGGTTGGAAATGTCTGGTTCAGAAGGGTCATCCTGTCTCACCATGAATGATGATGATATTGTATACAAAAAGAACAATTTTTCTATTCATTTTCTTATTAAATTAAATATAAGAAATTACAAATAGAAATAAACGTGAGTTATTTTTGGCAAATGCTTAAAATAGTTTTTCGCCTAACCGAAAAAGTAACACTTTTATTTCTTTTTAAACTCATTTATTATGTAATTTGTTACAAAATTTAATTACAAATTTCGAAGTGCTTGATTTTTATTAGAACAATTTTTCGACTTTTATGCATTGTTCAACGTTTTGGAATAATTTTTTTTATTGGTAAAAAAAATTTAGTATTCAACAAAAAGAATATATGAAGCAAAATATTCAAGACAATAGCATAACTGAAAGGCTAACAAATGACGTAAAAAAATACCGTCGTAAAAAGCACATCTTGGTGTAAAAAACCCTATTTTATAAAGTTAAGTACCTGAAAATGAAGCAAGTCATTAATGAAAAAGCTTTCTTGCCCAGAAAGATGGAAGCAATAATCCAGCATTAAAAACATGTACTAGACGTTTTAAGAAGTCCAAAGTGCTGTAATTCCTAACTAGAGGTAAAGTTTAAGTAAGGAAAAAAAAGTAAAAGTGCTATCTCTACCCAAAGGTAAGAGCTGAAAAGCTGCTTGTTAGTTTACTTTATTTATTTTTTGTCCACTCCAATTTTTTTATTATTTTTAAAAACAATAGAAAAATGCGTACTTTCAGCAAAGTACTATGCTTTTTTATGAAGCAAAAAACTTGCTGAAGAGAGTTAAAGGAATATTTAATGATTGCTTTATAAAAAAAAATAAATTGTTATCTGTATGGTTATTTATTCGTTGTAAAATTTAGGATTCTTATAGAGATGTGCTTTAGTATTTGTGTTGGAGAGAGATGTGCATTTCGTTGTTGATATATGAGAAATCATGACAAAAATGATTTTTTACTTGTTTTAGTTCATTCAAATCAAATCAAAAGTGATAAAACATGAACATTTCAAGAATTCTACAAATTTTACTTTTTTTTGTGGTTTCCATTTCAATATTTTATTATTAAAGAAATATTCCCTCCATCAGTATCTCAAGCGTAACATTCATAGGAAACTCTTTAAATCTCATATAACGAAAAAGGGAATAAAGGATTCCATTTTGATAATTCTTGACTTTTAGAATACATCCGGATCAATAAAATCCACTTAGTGCTGTAAAGGACTCAGAGCTATAGGGTATCGATATCAGTTCCTCAACTTTTCGAAGGTTATCATGTAGTAAGGTTATAGCACATTATAGCATAAGTACTATCGTTAGCGTAGCGTCAACACGAAGAATATGATACAAACTGAAATGTGTGCGTGTGTCTTTGTGACTAGAAGATGATTCGAAATTAGAGATTCTGAGCTCAAAGCATTCGGGCTGAAGTAAGGAGCTAATTGATCAAAATAGAAAAAAACCATCCCTTATATACTCATTTCTGTAAACATTGTAATAAAGGCTGCAAAACAGTAAATTAAACCGAGTCAAAAAGTTATTCTGTATTAGTCAAGGATATGTCTTGGTTCAGGTGTCGTCTTCACCTCTACTTTATGGTTCTGAGTTTCGTGAGCAGTCGTCAATTATTCTTGTATAACTTCATCTAGGATGTAATTTGAAATAAATACTTAAGAACAGTAATTTTTAACATAAAATTTCACGATTAAATTAGAAAAATGTGTAAGAAGTTTTTGAAATTCCTTTTTTTTGTATGGAGCCTTACGAAACCATTCGATATACAATGAAAAGCATATTATTATAACTTCGAATGTAAAGAAAAGTCAGAAAGATTGGTACAGGCGTGCGTATACAAATAAAAGAGGTATGTAACCAATCAGTGTAACAAGATGCATTCGTCAGCGCCAATTTAAGACAACAAGAGTTGGTGCGTTTCCAACCAAGATTTGCATATCTTGGGCAGGAACACCAGAAACTGTAAATATTTGTTGGAAACGCTTGGAGAATATACTTCCAAAGAGTCTTGCAAAGTTATCAGATTCAAGTATTCAGATTTGAACGATTTTGAACGTGACATTATAGTCAGTTCATTAGAAATTCTTCAGTGGGTTGATGAATGAGTACCAAGCTTGCTTGGGAACTAAACACTGGAGGGTTCACGTCAGAATGACCACCTGACTGGAATATCTGCCCATGCACTGAAGCGGATTGATTAAGCATTTTTTGTGTCAAAATTAAAGATAAAAATGGAAAATAATAGCAATCATGGGGCTATTTTTTTATACCATGGTGACATTAAATTACTTTGTATATGACATTTTATTTTAGTTTTACCATATACTTAAACTCATTTCTACTAACTCAGTGCTTATAACTCCTAATAAAAACAAAAATATTCACCATTATATAAAAAATATGTTCGAAAATATTTATGCGTTTACAGATAGAACTGTAAAGTAGGAATATTGGGTATTTTAATTCATTTTCCTACATTTAATAATTTAGACTTCTACGATAAAATTTAGAGTTGCAATTAGTCCGCTAGTGAATTAAAATGACTTAACTATCAACTGCATAAAATCATAAGTAATTTTGTTTTTGTTCTTAAACACATATGAAAATTAATTACGTTTTTTTTGCATTATAAACTTACAACTCTCTGGGCATAATAATGATAGTTTTTCTTATGAATCTCATGAAAGTAAAAACAAAACCATTCACAACAAAAATCTTTATAATATGTTAAATTATTTCTGATTATGAGACAGAAATGTCACCACAGACATATATAGTTTTCAAAAACCATTATCCAAATAAATAAAATATTTAATTTTAACTAATAAGCCTTGCCAACCAAGATGGCCTCTTCCATAAGATGATACGAGTAAGAGTTTTTTTTCGATTCATCCCATTGTTTCTTTCAAATAACAGTGGAACAATACATAGGCATATTTTTCTTGTTATTCGCCAAAAATGAAAAAGTTTTTATTGAGATCTATTTTGGCTTTCTAGTGAATGTGTTAAAGCCCAAGTTGGCGTAATGACACTCTTTATGATTGAAAGGGTCTCGGTAAAAGCATTAAAAAAGCAGGAAGCTAGTAATGATCCTCTCTTATGCTACTTGGAACAAAAATCCAACAATTGTCGATAGAATTTCAGATGAGTGGAGAAAGTGGATAGATATATTCACAAGAATTGTTCTATTGTACTATATTCCTTGCGTTTCTGGAATAAAAAGAAGTAATATCAAAAATTAGGCTTCGAATCTTACAATCTCTTGAACATAATAGACCTCTTAGTACATAATGATTATCTTCTAAAAGCTCATATAACAACTGCAAAACAACATTTTAAAAGTATTTAAAATTCCACATCAAATTCACATCCTGAAATTCAAAATGAAATTGTTAATTTAATGGGTGAGTCTCAGGGATAGATTCTTTACAAGGAAATTTCATTAAACATTTTTATTATCTCCATAATTGTTGATTCAAAATAAAATATCTGAAAAAGATCAAATAAGTACTGTATTGAAGTATGTAACGTTATCAGGAACAAGTAATATAATTTTTTTTAAAGTCAATTCCTAAAATTCGTTAAAAAAACGTACTAGCATCATCTGTTGCAATTAGTTGTAACTTAGACAGAAAAAAAAAATAACGCACAATAACTTTAAAATTAAAAAAAACAAAATTTTTTAGGGCGCGAATTAATATTTGAAAAAACTGTAATAACATCAAGTGTCATCCACTACAAGTTTTTAAAAATGTATATGAACTTGAATGGATGAATAAAAAGTAATTTATTAATGATTGAAAGTTGAAACAAGGTATATATATATATATATATATATATATAGGGAGTGGGAATTGAATAAATGTAACAGATCCTGCTAAAATAAAATTGAAAACAAATTAGTCGTGTCTGAAATTTTTCGAATTGTATGACCAAACAAGTGCAGGTTATAAGGGTGAATTTTTACGTTGCTATTACAAAATATAAGGAACCAGGCTAAGATATTCCAACAACAATGGGTGATAAATATTCTATATAATTCACAAAATAATAAAGGACTTGGCTGAATAAGCATTTTGTTGATGTTTCTAAAAATTTTATGAAGTTGAAACTAAAATGTTCCATCTTATAGTCATCTCGTAATGATCGTCTAATGGTTCACAAAAATAATTTTATTTACTATGAAATACTTGACAGAGAGAGAGAGAGAGAGAAGTTAGTTTACACTGTTCTCAAAATAAAAATATATGAAGTTGTTTCAGTTAGAATTTACCATGATGAATTTAATTCCAGATTTTCACATGCAGCCATAAATATCATATCAAAAGCTTTGGAGAATGAACCAGTATACCTTGACAAACCATTCCTTTTGCAACCACGCGTATGAAGACTTGGGAAAACTTAAGAACCCACTTTACTACTTATTAGAAGAAAGCAAAATTGGAGACTCTGTCTAGGAATGTAATCTAAAAATAAAGGAAAATCGTAAGCGCTTTTATCTTTAAAACAGCTTATTTGATTGTTATATTGTCTACCTTTTCTAGCTTTAAGGAGTTATTGTAAGACATTCAAAGCAACTTTATAATAAACTTTGAAATAATCATATAATAATAACTGGAGTCTATCTTCCGACATTCTACATAAAAATAATATTTTTTTCAATTGTTTTCGCTTGCACTACTCTTCTCTTGTTCACTCGCTGGAGTTGAGGGAAATCGGGCTGCATGGCATTGATGAACTAGTACTTGGCCACATACTTGATGATTCAGTTAAATCCTTTGAAATTAAAGAATTTAACCACTTAACTGCCGATAAAAAAAGTTACGTGAATTGTTCTCTAGTGCCACCGTTTTTCACACAAGGTTTGCGTATGCGGTGTATTAGGAAGAAAGAAAGACACAAATAAGTAAATTATTCTCTGAAATAAGTAAATCATTCGTAAACACTATCAAGGGCATTTTATATTGCATTCCAAAGCCTTCGTAATAGTTTTACTGATTGCAGCGCAAAGAAAATAATCTTATTTCGGAAGAACGGATATATACGTCTGGGGAACATAACGTCCCGTTTGAGTGAGACGGATAAATACGCAAGTGGCACTTAAGGGGTTAATGTAGTACTAGATGTCATAATAGATATACTTTATATATTTATGAATTAGAAAATTGTCCTAGAAAACTTTTGATTTTTATCACATAAAAATTAATGGTTTCAGAAAAAGGAAAGAAAGATTCAATATGTCTTTGTAAATAAGTATGCAAAGATTTATTTGAAAATGTAATGGGTCAAGTCATATCTCTTAGAACATTGTATGCAGAGCAGTGGGCCAGAAGCAAAATGTCAAAGAAGTTTCAAATTTATTATTGAATAAAATATACATATATGCCTTATATAACACTTACTTTTCTGACCTTTTCATTGATTTAGATCTATATTTGATGTTTCTTGCGATCACATGTTTATCAAAAAATTAAATTTATGTGTCTTACTTCAGAAGTTTAATGATTCTAATTCGTTTAAATAAGTTGTCACACACAATTTTAAACATTAAACATAAAGACGCTCAAAAAAGAGGCATCAGTATAGTAAAAAAAAAAATATTTCTATAAATAAAGTTTGAAAAATTTTAATTGTTTTAGTGTTTTAATTTACCATGACCAAAATTGTCTACGTCATACATAAATTTTATTTTAATGTTTTTGTGAACTGTAATGAAATGATTTTTTCTAATTTCGTTTTTTTTCTTCGTAAAATATAATGTGCAAGTAATCTTTGTAATTGTAATATTTATTATGTTAACAATATAGAGTTAAAAAATAAACGTGTCATGTATTTCAGTTTTGTATCTTTTGTACATTTCATCAAGTTAACTTTTAATTAAATATATATATAAGCTTTCTTATTATATAAAACTACATTAAATTGTAAATTGCTAGCAGTGAAAGGTTAAATAAAATATTTCTTGCATTATTTTTCGATAAGGTCCCATAAAATATTTTACGGAAGGGTCCCTAGATTGTTTGAGTTGCCACTGATTAAATATGCTCTCTAAATTAAACATGTAAAGAAATAAATAACACGGAAGAAAAAACGAGTAATAGCGGGTAAATATATATCCAGTTAAAGATACTTCTAATTAAATATAAAACATTAATTCTTTAAATCTAGTATAATTAGAAGTATATTTTATTTTTTGCTTCACTTTTTGAATATTTTACATCAAGGAATATATAGATTTACTTATAAAAAAAGGAATGGAGTTAATTTATGAAAGCACAATAAGTGCTGACAATGTCACATTTTAAATGATAAATTACTTAATTGCAAAACAAAAGCTCTACAATAAATTTAAATTTGAAATTTTAACTGTATAAAAAGATTTCAAAATCAGAAACTTCAGGACCAATAAAGATTACAAGCAGAAATGCAATTTTCGCCATTTAATCTAAGCGCCCAATACGTTTGAGCTTATATGTTACAAGAATGTTTTTCATTTACTAATGAGTCAAGGTTTACGTTACACATTTTTAAAAATTTTTATTGAAAATTTTTATAAATCCTCGTGCACCACAAAAAATCACACGGTACTTACAGAAGTAAGTATGAAACACACACTGCAAAGGAAAGAAAACAAATATAAAAATCATGAAGGACTACAAATGTTTACAATAAATTTACAGAACTTTTCAAAAGCACTTCTGGTGGAAATAACATAAGTTGGTGAAAATCAGGAGGTCAATTTATGTTAATGCCCTTCAGAGCCAGTTTTAAGATCTTTATTTTTCTGACAAACTTGGAACACAGAAGGAGCCCATGTTCTACATTTTCCTCGCCACCAATATTACAATCGCAGGAAGATTCCCAAACAAAATTTAATTTGTTCAAATAACTTTTAAAGTTATCATGACCAGTGTAAAATTGGATTATCGTGTAATTTGAATAAAAATGGTAGCATATTCTTAGTTCCAAGACTTCCCCATTCTTTCTTTCGTAATCTTCTTGTAAAAGGAATTAGGAATATTAACTTTTTTTTTTCAACGTCAATTTAACGCTTGGTGGCAGCCTTTGCAAGCCAATCAGCTCACTCGTTCATACATTATACATTAAAGATAAAATCAATAACTTGTAACTATCCCAGGACCAAACTTATATTCTAAATAATTATTTTGTAATAATTTGCGATCGCAACGTAGTAATTATCTGTAAATACCATATCATGTATTACAAATAATTGAAATAAAGTAGAATCATTACTAGAATAATGATGTCTATATAAGAGCAATATAATGATATTTATTACTCTTATTTCTATTCAATAAGTCATCATCAACTATACTCTCTTTTAAATTAAATAATTTCGTTAAATAACCTTTAAGCCTAATTACATAGAAGTAAGCGTAAAATTTATATGTTGTAATTAGTGTAATCTTTGCTGTAAATAATGTCTTTAAATATGATATCTCTCTCTCTTTCTATGGCGTATAATATTATACTTTCTACTTTTACTAAACGAGCAGGGAATGTCAGTTATTAAACGTTATCTTTATAGATGGATAAGTGACAATTTTGCTCCATTAAGATCTTTCGCATTAATTATAAGCTTTTATGTACGATATTTTAAAATGAGCTTTAAATATGTA
Organism: Trichonephila inaurata madagascariensis; assembly: GCA_019973955.1. NCBI lineage: Eukaryota > Metazoa > Arthropoda > Arachnida > Araneae > Nephilidae > Trichonephila > Trichonephila inaurata. The sequence continues at coordinate 154,592 of BMAV01004209.1, forward strand.
TACATTATTTTTAGTTTCGTGCGAAATATTCTAAGAACATTGGAATATTTACTAAGAACATCTTGAATAAGAGTAAATTGTAACACAGAGAAAAAAAAATAATTATTAAGCTTTTATACCTCAAGAATTTTGTGAACTATCAACAATTCTTCAAGAAAAAATTCACAAAAGATAGCCCTAGTGAGTCCGACATAATAATTTCAGAAATAGATAATGCTATGTGCGAATAAGTCAATATTTAAGAACTTATTTTACTATACAGTTTAGATATTTTAATTTTCCTATTATTTGAGGTGATATTTGTCAAAAATGAACAGATGATATTTATTAATTAAATGTGAATAGGTCTGTGTAGTTTGTGCGGTGTCCTATCCACGCCTATCATTAATCATCTGGGGTAAACTAATTCAAAACTGTTTATGTTTATAAAATCGCTTTCCGCAGAAAAACTATGATTTATGTTAATTTGAGTGATATTTATACTTTTTCGAAGTGAGTGTAAGAGTTAGTCGCTAGGCTGCTATTGAAAGTCAATATCTGAATTCCTCAGAGTTCAGGAAGATGATCTTTAGAATGAGTAATCAAATTTTACTGGTTAAGCCCTTTCTAGTGATGTTACATCAGATCATGCAAGAGAAATTATCTAATTATTTGTTATAGATATTTAAAATAAGGATTAAGTTAACTACTCCCTCGGCTTACGACCTTTTTTATAGTAAATTGAAGGATTAATAAAAATACTGATTTTATAATAATGGCTGATTATTTAGTGTCTCCAACTCTTCACCAGCGACCGCAGGGTTGCTACAAGTATACAAATCAAAAATATGTTGATGCATATATATAGCTTCGTATAAAACCAAAACAATCACATAAAATGCATTGCATTCATCTAAAAGTTAATAAGTATCTATTTTAATCACTTCATGATTTTTTATAGTAGTAAGGAATTTGGCCATAGAAATCCTCTCTTTAAAAACTTCTTAAGCAAAATATACAGATGTTGGGTGTGTGCATGTGTGTGTGATTGAGCTTTGAATCTAATAGCAACTTTTTAAAATGTTTCAAGGCACCCTTGAATTATTGAAGTATTTGGTTAATTTGAAAGTTTATGTTTCAGATTAAAAAATGATTTTTCTGTTATGCAATTAATGTATTCAAAGAACTTTTGAAATCAATGTTTAAAATAATGTTTTGCGAATTAAATACTAAGATAAATATTAAATACTATTATGTATTATTCTTTCCCATTTCTATATTATATAAATACAAAGATATTCGTAATAAAACATGCAATAAGAAAGAAAATGCTATTATTACATTCAGTGTGATTTATTGAAAATTACCATAACTACTATAATGATTACCTAGAAAGCAGGAATATATTTAGACTCATATTAGATAAACGCATTCGTACCATAGAGCTTTGTTTTGAACTAAAAGAATGAATATTTTGTGCTTTCGTTCTTTATATATTATCGTCTAACGTATTTATTTTAACTGTATCCAAACGATAAAATACTTTTTGAAGTATAAAAAAAATACTCATAGAATAGTTATTCGAACGTGATCTGTTTGAAACTTTGACATTCTAATATGTTTTGCTTCTGTCAGCAATGTCTTCCTTTTCTCAAGTCAAATCACTCGAGAAGTTGAACACTCTTATTAATACTCACGACATAAAAAGGCTCGAAAGAAATAAGAGGAAAATAATAAAAAAGAAAGATTGTTTTAAAAGTAGGCAGTAAGTACACGACAACCATTTCATTTCACTTCTTGCACGTTTTCATAGATGAAAGATGTGTTGTAGCCTAGCAACCGCAAATTGCTGACATTAAATCTCTTGAAAGCAATGAGCAGCAATTTCATATTGGAAAGGGAGAGTAGTTTCTTGACGAGTTTGATCGTGCGGATTGCTGAATAATTTCTAGAAATGGATTGATGTTATCTATTGTATAATGAATCTTCTCAGCATTGTGGATATTAAAGATAAAATTGGACTGATAAAAATTTCACAGCTTTATATATCTTTGTTATGATAAATATAAGAAGAATATTTTGAATTTTTTAAATATTTAAAGTGCTTTGTTAAAATTTAAATAAGAAAAATTTATTTTGTTCTAAACTTTATGAATTGTTGTTTAAGGTATCCGACTACGTTCGGAACCATGATTTTAAAAAAAGCGCATAAATAAATAATTTTCATCGTACTTAGTGTCACTTAGATTAGAATACATGTATAAAATTGTTTTAAGAAAATTAAGATAAAAAAATTATTTAAATACAATATTTTGACAAAAAATTAAATTAGAATAACCTTTTTTCCAAATGTTCTCCTTTTGTGAAAATTGCTTCTATTATAATAATATTTTGCTTGCATTTAGCTCAGACCTCTGTACAGAGGCTCAACTATGATTTTTGTAAAATTCAAATTATTTTCAGAGTTACAACCATTTGAAATAATTATCGGTGTATTTTCTTAAAATTTCTCCCTTCTGTTTTCGTAAAACATGGATAAACCGACTTCCAAGTTATGCGTTTCAAAAATTCTAGTTGAGCCTCTGTATAGAGGTCTGAGCTGAATGCAGGCAAAATATTAATACAATAGAAGCATTTTTTACAAAAGGAGAACACTTGGAAAAAAGGTTATTCTAAGTTAATTTTTTGCCAAAATACTGTATTTAAATAATTTTTTTTGTCATACTGTCCTTAAAACAATTTTATACATGTATTCTTATCTAAGTGACACTAAATATCATGAATATTATCCATTTCCACTCTTTTGCAAAATCACGGTTCCGAACGTAGTTGGATACATTAACATTACTAAAGATTTAGTTGGTGGTTGAGGTATTCTGTCTTGCATCCCATTTATAGTGTTTATTCCAAGAGTAAAAGCTGTATGTCACGTTTCAATTTACATTAGCATCGAATTAATTCAGTATTAAATGATCATCATCATTGCGTAAAACACAATATTTAGCAAAATTGAAGCAATTAAAACTATTGAAAAATCCGGCGCGTACAATGCTCACCTATACTTTCAAACTGAGCTTTTTATGTATATTCGTATCATAATGCGCACTCCCTTTTTAAGAAGAAACCGGAATTGTACGTGTGCAATGCTGAAGGTTTTAAAGTTATTTTTTCGCGGTAGTATTCCAGGGTTCTAAAAATATAGTATACTTCTCAAACTACAACTCTTTAAGATAATAAGGTATGTTATTTTTTTTAAATAAACCGTATTTTTATACATAGAGAAATCTAATTTTTTGTTGTTGTTGTCGTGTTCTAACCGTAGGGAAGGAATGAAAACTGCCAGTGACTGAGACAGGTTGGACTTCTTTACGATAGATGGCGACACCACCTATCTCCACCTCCACAATTTAGGCATGAAACTGGAGGGGAGGGAAATATTCTCCAGCCCCCTGTACCCGTGGATCCTGCCCACAAAACTTTCGGACCCACTGATTTAACGAGCACGTACTTCGTGTGTACTCGGAGGATATTTGGTGGCATCGGGCATCGAATCTTAACCTTCCGGTAAGGAGTCCGATGCTCTAACCACTAGGCTACTCTCGGCGCCAGTCTGATTTTATGCTATGCTCATTTCTTTCTTTTTTCATTTTTAAAGCTTTCGTTTTTATATACCCGGAGTATAACAAACACCCATAAATTTCGATCTTATTTTTTTTTATAAATTGCGTGTTATACGGTGGATTTTACGGTATTTAGATATATATTATCCATGACATGTAAATATTACGATATTTATAATTAATTTCTAATTACGATTATGAAGTTTTGTAATGCGTGAAAATCAAGGACATTAAAGGGAAACAACATTCTTTACAAGGAAGTGAGAGTTTCAAACATGCAAAACATTGAAAAAAATTGTATTCAAAGGAAAATTTATGAGATATTAGTAGAAATAACAGAACTGATTCAGATATATTCGTGCATAGTATTTGAAAAATAAACACATTATGAGAAAGTAAACAAGGATGCATTGTTTTTTTTCTCACTAAAAGACAATTTTTACTGAATGCATTGTCTTTCATTACGTGCTTACGCGCTAAAAAGTTTGAAAGGCTTACGCAATTTTTTTGTTCAAAAATGACTGATAACTTTGTACATTTTTTTTCGTATAAGCTAAATAAAAATTCTTTTAAAAATTTTTTGCCTTTCTTTCAACAAGTAATTTTCTTTTAAACTGTAGAAACTTTCTTTTATAAGCAGCATTGTTAAGCAGTTTCTTACTAAATATAATCAAGACAGTAAATAAATTATGCTCTTGAACTAGATTATAAAAATTCTTAATAAAATTGTCTTATATGAGAACCTGGAAATGAGACTTATAAAATTAAGAGAAAGATAAACTGATTAAAACTAATCTCAACATCATATGTATTCTTGAATAAAATCTACAAAAAACTGTTCTATTTTGCTGATTGAGTATAAGAATATGTTCAAAATGTTAAAAGCTAATGTATGGATATATAGGTTATACTTGATGAAAACACACTAAATTCATTTTTTGTAGTTATTGAAAAAAATGATTGTTAATATGATGATTGTCAAACTTTAAATATTAGTTACCAAGCTTTTCATATAAATCGTGATTTCTCTTTTCTACGAAAAATTTTGGATATTCTTTTTTTGTTAATAATAAAAATTTTATAATGTGAGAAACTTTAGTTTCATAGCTTTGCTATGCTTACTTTTATTCAACTTATTATTTAAAATTTATTATTTTATTAATTTATGTCGCTGAAATGATAAATAAAAATGCCCTTGGTTTCGGTCAAATTGGCCTCATGGCTGAAATTTGAGAAATTTTAAATAAACCAGACCACAGTATATTAAATAATAAAATTAATGATAAAATGTCTTTGGAAAAATGTCAATTGCACGAATTAAATTTAATTCATTCTTCCATGTGTATTAAAACTTATTTAAATTGAATAAGGAAGATAACTATATAGACATTAAGCAGTATATTTTAGAGAGAGTTTAAAGTTAGTTCTAGATATATACTTTAATTCTAGTACTGGTTAAAGTTTTTGTGTTAGAAAAGTATAACTATTTTCTTTATAATTATCCTACCACTATTAAAAATTTATAATCTCACTATAATCTCACTAACTTTTCGAGTTGCATTTTTAATTTCCAACTTACTATAAAATGCTTTGGAAACGAATAATAATAAAAACATGTTCATAATTGTGGTTAAAACCTTTCTACAAAACCTTTTTTGAATTGTAGCTGTAAATGTAAAGAAAAAATTATGATAATTTTAAAATTAATTTTTTAAATTGAATCTAATTTGTGTAAAAATAATATAAATAGCTTACAAATACTAAGCTCATTGTATTGTAACAGTCCATATTTATTACACAGTATTATGATCGATTCCAAAATAGTTAAATGTAAGTAAATATATATTAATTCTGCCAAATAAATGCCTTCACTAGTCCCGTCTTGGTACATTTTATCAAATTCATTCCATTATAAAGCTCCCTAAGCCTTCAAGTTCAAAACAAAATATTGAACATCATCTTTTAACATTTTAGCACTCAAATATTAATATTCTAACCGCGTTTCAGATATTCACAGATGCTAGCTATAAAATACCCTCTTCCCTCTTTCGACGGCCAGTTTTGAATTTAATTAAACTCCGTAGCGGAGATTTAAGGAATTGAAAGAGGTTATGAAGATTCCCTTGGAGGTGCCAATTCTAACTTTATGTACTACAACGTTGTTTAGCCAAGGGCCAATCGTTACTAGAGTTATTTTTCGTATTTAAGAAGGCTTTTGATAAAAGCTGATGGTATTGGCAGTTCATGATTTGAAATTCTTCAGATAATGAGCTTATTGGTAATGCACATGGTGTTCACATCTCAAACAGAATTTTTAAAGTATATTTATTGGTTATTTTTAGAATTCTTAATTCTAAAAGACTTATTGGCTTTTAAAATAAATATCTTAGTGTTGTTTTTTCTTTTGTTGAGGCTGTAGCTATTTCATAATATTCGTAAACATTATTGAATGATGCATTTTTTAAAAAAAATTCAGAGAGTGAGATTTGGTATTATATTTTACATCATCCCATTTTATAGGGTAACTGGTAAATTATTTAAAAAAATTTGCGGATGTAATGGATCTGGAGTATTTTAAAGTAAAATGAAATGGTCATTTCAAGAAAACCTTGTCAAAAGTAATTCAGCGATTCATTCAACCATAAAAGGAAAAAGATATAATTTTAAAAAACTCGTGTTTGTTTTGCTTTGTATCAGCTGTTAGACATTTTAAAAGATCTTTCAAATAATGAATTACTCATCATTAAAGAATTCAATAAAACTTACGAAGGTTAATGTCGAAAAAATTCATCTAAATTTTCTAATTTTTGCTTTTAAAAAAGTATAGATTCTACAACATAATTCAAAAGCTTACTACATAGAGGTATAAATTATTAAGTATCATGTATAGAATGGTAAAAATAACTACACAATATTTAAATAAAAGTCACCGTAAAGCACAATAAAAATATGCACATTATTCATACAGTTATATTATTTTATCTTCAGTTTACACAAGAGATAATATTGCTTTTAATATTAATGCTTGTTGCTGTAATTATTTCTTAAATAACATTTCATTAGTATTCTTACAGTGAAATATTTCTAACGTCCTTGATTGTCAATATCAAGAGTTAATTAACTGATAATGAGTGTATTTGCATTTGAAATTGAAATATTTTATATGTAAAGATTAATTAGAAGACTAACAAGAAATCCGTATCAATTGCATTTGTGTATTTATTCAGGTTTATGAGATATATGCAAAAAAAATCAAATAATCTTTTCGGAATAATATATGTTAGAACTGACTTTAATCTTATCAAATACTTATCTTTAACATAACAATTGAGTAATTTTACCGATGATGGATCTATAGAAATATAAAAAACTCGTTTTATTTAGTAGTAATTTTCAATTAATTTTAAATGCATTTGATCTTCCAAAAATTCTCTTTCTATCACAGAATCAAAATACATTCTTAATCTTGAAAATTAGTTAACACATTCTGTAAAAAAAAAAAAAAAAAAAAAATGGGCATTAATTTTATTGAAACACACATTGAAAATTAGAATATGACGTAGATACAGTATTTTTAACTAAGGCCTTTGTAATTATGATATGCACTCTTTATAATCTAGAAGTATACAAATAAATTTAATTAATTTTGATTACATAAAATGCGTAAAAGTTCTCTTATAAATTTTAATTTAAGAACATGAAATTTTAGCATTTGATAGAATCATATTTGTGAAGCAAATATTTCTAAAACATTTTAAGTGAAATGAAATTAAGATTAAACTATGACACATGAATATTTCGACAAAATCGTTTCTTAGCCACTTTCATACATCTCTTAATTCGAACTCCTTTTTTTACTGTTAGATGACCACAAATAAAAATGAATATTTTAAGAATAAATAACCTTACTTGTAATCACAATTGAATTATTATTTTTTTACATAGTACGTGTAATGAAATAAGAATAAGGAAAGCGGACACACTATGGTCCTAAGAGCTCGTCTTATGAACGATTATATGCGGTTCAACGTCTGTTTCTATTGAGATATTTCGGTCTGAATAAAGGGGAGTGCTCCACTTTAAGCTCAATCGAGTTCTATGTCCATTAGTGGCATGACGTAGGAGTATTAGCTGCCGCGTTGACCTCATCATCTCGCGTCATTTCAAAATTGCGAGGTCTGTCTCTGATAGCTGTTTAGCCATAGAGTGACATTATACAAACTTAATAAGCAGAGAAAAGTAATAAATAGGAGAAATATATATATATATATATATATAAAGTAATATTTTAAAATTTACCAATGTAAAGTGTTTACGGCTTTCTTCTTTTAGATCTTAAGTAGGTTATTAAAACGAAACCTACCCATCTGTTACGCGCGTGCTCGCAGTAACCTAATGTTATGGTGACGAACTTGTGGCCTGAGTGTCATGAGTTCGAATGGTGGTGTCACTGAGGTCTCGCTGTATAGAAGGGCTGATGCCTGTTAAATCTGTCAAGGCTCAAAGTCCTGCCATTGGCGTGGTGAGGTAGCTTAGGGAGGGGTGAGATACCAGCATGGAATCCCCTTTAGTCCGGGGTTCAAAATTATGAGGTTTGTCTACAGCAGCCCTTGTGTTGCTTTATATTGCGACGTTAATCAGCGCTAGCTCACTCCTTTTCCAAGCAGTCTACAGGAGAAAAATTGATGGATTTTTCTATATTCTACTTCTATATTTTTTCAAAAGAGTTTCAAATTCAAATAAAAATAATTTAGAGGGACACTTTATATGTTAAAGGAATCAATGTTTATGAATTTCCAACTGTCTTCACTTAATATATTGTAAAATAAATTTCTTCGCAATCTTGTAGGCCTATACTAAATAGTATGAATAGTAAAAGAAAGCAAACAATAGAGCCATTAGATATATAATTAGAACAAGCTATAAAATAACTGAATTAGTTTTTAATTGTTTTTCCCAGCAGTTTTAATCAGAATTTAATTAATATTTAAACAAAAAAAAATTCTTTTCCGAAATTAATTGGTGAACTTAAATAGTAAAGTAAAAGCTTTAAAATGCGTCTGATTTATTTATTTTTAACAGAATATTCAAGAGCTGTTTGCTTTTAGATGCTTAGACAATACAGTGAAACATCTTTTTCCTAGCCTATTTAAAATGGTTCTTAAGTTTTATGAAGATAATAATACAGATTTTTAATGGCTTCGAAATGCATTTTTAAAAGATTTTCCGCATTCCCGCGCACTCCGTTCTTTTTCTTAACTATATTAAGTAAGAAAAGAGAATGTAAAATATGCTCCATTAGTTAAAGCAGCTTGTTTCCTTTTAAATAGAGGGAAAATAATAGTTGTAGTTATTGTGTTTTTAAGGTTATATATTTTCGGAAATTTGCTTAAAATATCAAGATAAATTTACCTTAACACTCGTACTTAAAATGTAATATACGTTTTTCTTATTTTTAATCTCACTTGCTTTTATTTTCCACCTCGCATATTTATTGTATGTGTTATGTTTGCTTTTATTGGTAAACAGTATTTTCTCTTATTTCTTTCATAATTTATTGAGTCTTACACATTAATACAAGCAATCAAGAATTTCTTAGTTTTTAAGTCCTGTAAAAGATCAATAAATTTAAAGTTGCGTTTTATCATATATTTTAGCGCTTCTAGAAACTTTTTTTTTAAAGTCGTACTTTTTTGAGTAATAAAAATATCTTTAACATATATGAAATGTCTTACAGAGTTGACATTGAAAAAAAAAGAGAGTTGGTGCGTAAATGCTTTCTTCAACATGTTTATCTCGATTTCTACTTATTCACGAGAAATATCTTCGTAAAAAGTTCATAAGAAAATCAGGTAAACACATTTTTTTTCATTTTTATTGCACTGAGACAAATATTCTTATGACATACAGTGATCCGAAATTAAAACACAACAATAATACAATAGAATACACAATACAATAATTTTCATTGAAAAGTCCGAACAAAGAATTGCACAGTTAGAAAAATGAAAATGATGAAATTTATATATAAAATGGTTAAAACTAGGTCAAGTCTGCAATTTATTTAACAGGTTTGTAGACTTCCAGTATCTAGAGAAAACACTGTTCTGAAAGAGAGTTCAGCAGATGAGGAGATACCACATCATCGCAATGAAGGAACAGCCAGAACTAATTACTATAGGGAATCTGAAGTGTGCATGTAAGCAGCCATGTATTATAGCTAGATGAAATACAATTACATCCCTGCTTCTGAGGTTGTCTAGAAGATCACAGATGTCACTCTCCGAGAGTTTATTTCTTGTTCTTACTTTTAGTTGTGATAGTTGCTTGACCTTGAATGTAATACTTATTTCAGTCGATAGAGTCTTATAACCAACCTGCTCATTTGAAACTTTAGAAATATGAGATACCCGTTTGGCCTTTTCATTACCAGGGATGACATAATGAGATTGAATCTGGTGAAGTAAAAATGTTTTTGTTATTACTTATGCCACCCGATGGACAATAATATGAGATTAAGGCCCTCAAAATTCATTGTGGAAAAATGCTAGCAGTACGCTTATTGTTAGCCGTTGCTTTCAGAACTATACTGGTGACAGAGCCTCCCATCCTGTAAAGTGGTTGGTAGCTCCGACTGCGGTGCCATTGAGCCTGGTTTCAAATTCCGAAGAAGGCATGGATTTTTGTAAATGTATAGTGCTTTTGCGGCATAGGGGTACTCTAAATAACCCTTGAACCACAAATCTTCTCATGAGGTTGGTGGAAGGGGAAGAGAGTTATGAGGCCCTGACCACCCCCAGGGTGTTCTCCTTCGAAATTGGGGTTGGATAAGGTACATAATACTAAAGAAAATAGAAAAGTGGTGCTAATAATTCGAATGGTTCATCTTTTTAAACTCTTTTACATCTATTTACTTCAGTTTATTTTTAAGTTGAAAACATATTAATAACACCTGCTCAACTCTTAATTTATTTAATATAAATTTATTTCAATTGGACTAAAGCTAAAAGGATAATGGTTATCTCATTTTCGGTTTTCTCTCTTGCTGAAATGTTTTTAAAAATAAATGAGAAAATAAGTAAGCTTTAGCTTAGTTATAAATAACTTAACATAAAGTGTGAAAATATTACTGCCAAGAATTGTTTACTGTGTGCGAATCAGTTGCAGCAAAATATTTATTAATTAATTCTTGTATCATTTTGATAAAAATAACAGCGTAAAATATTCAAGTCTTTCTCGGATTTAATTGATTAAAATTTGAAATAAAAACCACAAATACGAATCGTTAAAGCTTAGATAAATTTCTTAAAAGTTCTTATTTTGAGATAGAATCTTAAAAGGTATTTACTCTCTGGATTTAAAGACTTTAAATATGGGTAAACACCGTCTTTCAGCATAAATTAATTAACAAAATTTGTCAAAGATTTTAAAAAGCATTCTTGCATAAAAATTGCAATTTTAAATATCTATATACATTAAAAAAATTTTTTTTTAAAAAATTTATAAGATTATTATATTTTAAATTATGTTTACTTATTTAATAACAAATTAAATGCTGTTTATTGCACGCGCTAACAATGATTATTTAGAAGTAATTAATTTTACATTCTTACATTCCACTAAAGCATTTGACACAATTTAAATATTTTTGGACTTCTGATGCTAAATTCTTTATATTATATATCATTTGGAAAATAACAACTCTTCAGACATTTTGGAAACACATATTTCGTGTTATGAATTTTCTGTATATTATTTTGGGGCTTTTAGTTGTAGATGGATCATAAATATAAATGCAACGTCTGCAATAACTTTATCACAATGTGTATGACATAAAAAATTTATATTTTGATTTTTTTCAAGCACTGTAATGGACACAATATTAATTTTGAAAAAAAAATATTAATAATAGTTCTGAAGGGAGTAATGAGTGTGCTTACTTACACTTATACGTTTACAGTTAATTCTTTTCAGAAATTGAAGTTATTGAATTCGTTTCTGCGAAGAAAACAAATATTCTTTTTGGAAAATATGAACAATTAGTTGAAAACTACGGTACTACTATTGGAAAACCTGGCTCAATACTACATTCATTGAATATTATCTACCAACTGTTTCGATAATTGTGGTTTAATTGCTTTGTAAACGTAATTTTGTAAATAAAAAAAGATGACCATACTTGCTAATGTAATTGAGTTTTGTATTATATGAGTTTAATGGATAATAGTACTTATATATAAGTGATTATAATTTTATGTAAATAAATTAATATTGTCTTTTTCTTCATAAAAGATAATAGATCTCAAGACAGCTGAAATATAAGAAGCAGAAAGAAGTATATGTAAGTTACCTTTTCCTCTAAAAACTAATCGGCTCTATAACAGCTATTAGTTAAAGAATTTATTGATAACAAGAGTTTCAGAAAACAATTCAAGCGTAAAATTATAAATCGAAATTTCTTTTCTAAAAGAATTAAAAAGCTTCACAATAAATTAAAAATTGGGTCAGTATAAAAGTTTTTTTTTATAACATGTGTGTGTACATCAAAATTATTCACTTAAAAAACTCTTAAAAAACTCATTAAGAAAGAGAGCCTACAAAAAAGTTTTTGTCAGAAGATATTTAAATAAGAATATTTTTAAATAATTCCATCCTCCATATATATATTCCTAAGCACGATAAATACTAATTTTAATCTTCAGATAGCGTACAAAACCAGTTAAAAATCCACAAAGACATCATATCTTCAAAATTAATTCTTCAAGAAACTTCCATTGCCTTTTACATTCCACCACAATATCGTTTCCTAAGAGCAAACACTTCGAAAACTTTTGAGGAATTATTTACCACACTAACGACATTTTAGAATACTGGAACCACAAGCAGTTAATCGGAATCATCTTCAATAAGAAAGCAGTAAAATAATCTATCCCATCTTCCTTAAAATGCTATTTCAAACTTTTTTTTATGAGAGAAAAGAGCAGGAGATAAAAAAGGAGACACGGCGAATGAAAATTAAACTCCAAAGAGAGAAAGAGCTTTTTTATTAAGGTGATGTGAATATTCTTTTTCCTCTGGAGTAACGTTAATGCACTGTTCTGCTTAGGTTTAAGGGTCGAAAAATGTGCCAGAGCCCACAGGGTGCACTTATTTGGCCGCGGAATTTAACGACTTCTCTAGGAGAGAATCAACTCGTTAAGTGAGAAATGAAGAAAGTGGTTAAAGGGGTGATATCCGTCGCGAAGAGTGGATTTTGTTTAGGTACGATTCATTTGGGGCAATTTATTCGCCCTAGCGTTGATGTTGGAGGGGCAATAAAGAGGCTGCTTGTTGAAACATTCAACTGAAAACAATGGCCAAGAGTGGTCAATGCTATGTAGAACCTTATGGAAAAATCAAAAATTATGTTCTCATTTAAATGATTTTTATTGTTTCTATATTATTTCCTTCAAAGGGAAAAAAAAAGAGTTCAGCACAAGCTAGAGTTAAAAGTGGGTGTCATAGATAAAACAGTATGACAAATAGAAATGGTTAAATAAACATATAATCTATTCATTAACGAGAAATTGAATTGGTTGCTTATGAAGTTATGCGAGATCTATTGACGAGTTATTTCATAGTCAAGTTACAAAGATAACACTGGAGATGACTCATTCTACATCACGTTAACGTGAAGACTTTGAGCCTCGATAGATTAAACTTGTATCTTTTGTTCACAGAGAGTTTTCGGTGACACCAGGAGTTGAACCCACGATTTGACAAATAGAATATGTCCATTATTTTTCATTCGTTATTTTTAAAATTAAAAAATTATTTATTAAAAAAGGCAATTTGAAAGCGTTTTAATGTCATCCAAAATGTCCTGAATGAAGGTTCGGATGAACTAAGTGCTCCCACACCAACTAATTTCAAACAAACTACAATATGCCCATGAGATTGTGACCATGAGTGCTTAGCTACAGAGACCGCACGACTAATTGAATATAATAGGCATGGGGAAACAGCAGTCCGCAAAGGGGTTTTTTGAGGTCCACCAAGACATTCAGACAGAGTGCATTTGTCTTATCAAAGTGACTCTAAAATTAAATGGACTT